>JACEFZ010020941.1:147500-148721 GCA_014155875.1 Cepaea nemoralis
GTGATTCCCAGATACTTCAGTTTGTTCTCTCTGTTGACGCTTCTACCATCTATCGCGAGGCTTGGGACATCAGCTCTCACAATCCTGTTGTCCAGAGAGCACCACAAAACAGCCGCCTTTTCCGGGTGGATGACAGCACTCATTTCAGTGCACCAGTCAATCACTTTGTCTACTGTCGCCTGTAGCTCCTGGGCTGTTTGCTCCCTATCTCTCCCCTGCCTATATGCAAGAATATCATCTGCAAATGTTAGTATCCTTCCAACCTCTGGTGCTTCTAGGTTTGCAATCTTGCTCGTATACACGTTAAAGAGCACCGGTGAGATTGCAGATCCATGTGGCAGTCCCGGGGTTAAAATATGTGGCTCTGAGGTCCATGCATCCAGACGGAGAGCAACCCGACGAGAATGCAGGACGGCTGCTATCCAGTTCACCAACCAGGGATTAACCCCCCTTCTCCATCAGTGCGGTCATCAAAATATCATAGCGAACTCTATTGTATGCATCCTCGAGATCAAGTGCTGCCGCCATCGTTTCCTGTCTGCTCTGAAACCCCTCATAAACATCAAAGGCAAAAGTGGCTGTATTTGACCAGGTATCTTTTCCTGGCCTGTAGCTATCCAGGCCTCTTGGAAGAAGCTTCCCAATTTCCAAAAACTCTTGCAGCTTGACAGCGACTATTTTCTCTAGAACCTTCCAAAATGTATTTTGAAGGGTGATGATCCTAAAGCAGCTAAGCTTTGAATGATCCCTGAATGGTTTGCACCCAATCCTGCGGTACTGACGCTGTCCTAATGCTCTGGTTAAAGCAGTCAGTCATCTCCTTCAGGTCTGCATCACTTAAAGCCCTGGAGCCGTGTCTTTTGCCTTTTTCAAAATATGTTTAACATCTTCAACCCGTATGATGTCTTCATAATGCATATTCTTCATGGTGCCAGATAATTCCTCTCTAACTGCATCCCTGATGTCCGCATCATTATGATTGGTCTGATCTAAAAATCTCTGGAGAAACGACTTCCCTTTCTTTTTTTTTGTCTGTTGTCACGCGCACACCAAAATCTCTATAAATTGTTCCCACTGTCATAGGCCGATCTTTTCTTTGTATTTGTCTGTGCAGTTTCCAGAATTTTCGCAGTGTTTTATCACCTCCAATCGCCTTATGAAACATTCCCATTTTACGTTTTTGGCCTCTGAGCACGCGCTTGAAAGCCCCCTTTTTTTCCA
>JACEFZ010020942.1:0-24659 GCA_014155875.1 Cepaea nemoralis
TTAACCCGGTCAACAAATGCCCGCAGAAGTCGGATGTGTCGGCCTAACGGCGCAAGAACGCAGCTCTGCTGTAAACAGGCACAACGCAATCTCGTCCGAAAAGAAAAACACCGGATGAACGCAGAAGAAGAAACAACCAAATGAATTAAATGTGTAATAAAAAAGAATGATTTAGTCTATTTTTATTACCAAGAAAACGATCATGGGAAATGTGTCACTTTCTTTGCTATTCTGAATCATTAGTTTCAGTAGTAGCTTGTCGCTGATTCTTGGCAGCCAACTGTGAATCATTCTGCACCAAGAAACTATCAAGGGAAATATATCGCTTCCTTTGCTAGAAAATCTTTCTGAAGTGGACCATCGTGTTTTCATTCATCGGATTTACTGCCTTGTTAGCAACAAGTTTGTTTGGATGATGGTTCACAACGACGTCTTCGATGTCTGCCCACTTGCTGCAAATTTCTTTAATCCTGGCAGTTGAAACGATCTCCGATTCCTCATCATCGGACGACTGCTCCTCCTTTAATGTCTTTAGCTGTTCATTCTGAAGATCCACAAGCTCATCTGTAGTAGTACTGTTTGTACGGTATACGATCGTTTGTCTCCAACGTTACACCTTGCTCTCTCTCTCTATCTCTCTCTCTCTCTTCTCTCTCTCTCATATCTCTCTCTCTCTCTCTCTCTCTCTCTCTCTCTCTCTCTCACTCTTCTTTCTCTCTCTCTCCCGCCTTCGGTTGTAACCCGAGGCACTGTTCGTTACCCGAGACATACAATTTTCGAAGTTGTTATTCGTAACCTGAATTGTTCGTGACCTGAGGCGTTCGTAACCCGAGGTACTACTGTATTATTTATATTATAACCTCCGCTTAGTATTCCTGGCTTCTCTTTGATCTCTTACATTATTACTTCGCTATAGAAGGAGAAGAGATCCGGTGACTAGACACACCCTTGTCGAACTCCTAGCTTTTTCTGTTCGCAACTACCCTCTTTATTTGCCGTTTAAATTGCTTCCAGTAAATATTCTTTATTATTCTTAAATCTTTCCCATCAATGTTGATATCTTCCAATATTTTAATCAGTTCATCATGTTTTACTTTATCAAATGCCTTAGTAATATCTATGAAGCACAAATATATGTCTTCTGTGTCTCTATTGATCTTCTATTAGTGTCCATAGTGTATATATTGCATTGTTTGTATTCTTTCCTTCAACAAATCCATACTGCTCTTCAACAATTTCCATGTTTATTTTCTTTCTTTTATTTCTCATTATAATTCTGAGCTGAAGCTTAGTGACATGGTTTATGAGGTTAATCGTACGAAAATCTTCGCATTCAATTGGTACTTGTCTTTTTGGTATAGCTATAAATACAGATTTCAGCATATCGCTCCGTAGATATCCACTGCTGTAAATATCATTCAACATTTTGGTTAATATCAATCAATCAATCAATCATGTGTCATGCCGGAAAGCGTGGGCGGTCATGACTCGCCATTTCACTCGATCACCAGAGTCGTGGATCAGCTCAGTGTTCCTGTCTCGTCCATGCCATGTGGCCAAGCCATCCAGGTATTTTCCTCTCGGTCTTCCTCTTGGTCTGTTCCCTCGATCTTGCCAGTTGTCACTAAGTTCTCCAATCCATTTCTTCTCATAACATGTCCAAAAATTTTGACTGTCTACGTCTAATTTCTCTAATCAGTTTACGATGTTCATTTGTCTCCTGTAGTACTTGGTCATTGGTTTTTCTGTCTGTCCATGGTATTCTTTGCATTTTCCTCAGAAACCACATTTCTGCAGCCATCAGATGCTTTTCAGCTTGACTGCTCATTGTCCAAGTTTCACATCCATACAAAAGAAACAGGCTCTATGTATCCCCTCAACACTCTTTTTCTCGTTTCAATTGACATATTTTTATTGGTCAGTATGTTTTTCATCTTGCTAAAGGCTACTTTCGCCATGGCGATTCTTGTTCTAATCTCTTCAAGGCATCTCCCATCAGATGTTATAACTGTTCCAAGATAATTGTACCGATTCACTTGTTGAAGAATATTTCCATTTACTTGTATATTACATTGTGGCACTTCTTCCTTCCTACTGACGACCATAACCTTAGTCTGTTTACAATTTAATTCTAACCCCAGTTGGTTAATATATCTACTCCAAATTCTCCCAATACTTCTAATTTTCTATTGTGATTCCATCTGGCAAAGCTGTTTTTCCTTTCTTCATATGTTTAATAGCGTCAGCGACTTCTTCTTTTAGAATAGGTGGGCCTTCTAAGGTACTTTCTTCTGTTAATTCTTCCATTTCTCCATTATATAATTCTCGACATATACTCATTCCACCTCTTCTTTATAGCATCTTCCTCCATATCTTTTCTGTTTTTGATTTTAAACACCCCGTATTTATTCTTATTTTTCTTCATGTGAGCTCACTGATTTGTCTGTGTATATTGTTTGTATCTTTAATAGAATTTTAATTCAATTTTCTTTCACGGCTCGTTAATCATTCTTTTGCCTTCACACAATTATCTCTTATTTCTTTAATATCTTATCATATTCTTGTTGTGAATTTTACTCTGGTGTCTTTTGGCCACCAACTTCAAGATTTCTTCAGTTATCAATGTCTTCTTAGCTTTCTGGCTTCTCTACGTAGTATTTCTTTGCTCGTTTGATGAATGGAGTCCTTAACATTTCCAATCGTTTGTTTATGTTTTCATATTTTAGCTATTGCATTTAATCTAATTTTCACAATCCACTCTGTATTGTTCTTGAATTTCTTTATCTACCTTCAAAACCTCTTTATCTCATGTCTCATGTTGTTAACCACTGTTTGTCCTCACTTCAGTTTTACTTTTATTATCCCACTTTGTGGTATATGCTCACTGTTATAGTCAGCACCGGCATTGTCTTTACATTAATTAACGCATTTCAAAAATTTTTATTAATAAGTATGTGATCAGTTTGGTTTAGTATTTTCTTATCAGGGCTTTTCTATGTGTAAAGTAGTCCTTTATGGTGTTTAAACCAGGTTTTTCAAATATCATTATCCTTGATATTTGCCCATTCTATTAGTTGCTCTCCCCCTTCATTTTACTTTTGTACGAAACCACAATTCAACACGATATCCTAATTTTTCCTTTCCTCCTTTGCATTCAAATCACATGGTATTATATTTATATCTTGTGATTTAATTCGAAACATCGCCATTTCTACTTCATCGTAAAAATGTTGTATTTCTTCATCACGTTGCTTGTTGTTGTGGCGTATACTTGTACAATATCTATATCTAGTTGGTGCATTTCAATTTAACCATAATAACTCTTTCTGAAATACTCCAGTGATCACTAAGGTGACATGGCTGTTATTTATCAAATATTAGTCCTACTCCTTTCGTGTGTATCCCCCTCCAGAATAAATTATTGTGTGTTTGACGATTATAATTTTTGCCCGATTCCTTCCATCTCATCCCACTTATGCTTATGATATTCAATACATGCTTTCCATTTCGCTTATAACATTGTGCAACTTTCCAAGCTCATTTAACGTTCTAACATTCCATGTACATCCCATGATATGTGCGGGGTTGGGGTATGGTGTGTGGGGTGAGGGGATGTGGTGAGTGGGGGATTGTGTGTGTGGGAATGTGTGGGTGGGATGATGTATGTGTGTTTGGGTGAGCGATGTATATGTGTGGTTGGGGAGATGTGTTGGTGACTGGGGGAATGTGTGGGTAGGTGAGGAATATGTGGCTGGGGGGATATTTGGGTGGGTGGGGGATGTTTGTGTGGGTTTGGAAATGTGTTTTGGATGGATGGGTGGGGTGTGTGGGTGTTTGGTGTGTAGGGGAATGTGATTGGTAATTGTGTGGAGGTATTTGTAGGTGTGTGGGGATGTGTTTGTGGGATAGGGGACGGGTGTGTAGGCGGGGATGTGTGTGGGTGGGGGACATGTGTGTAGGTGGGGGATGTGTGTATGGGGAGGCGTGTGTAAGTGGGGGATGTATGTGTGGGGGATGTGTATGGGGGATATGTGTGGGGGGATATGTGTGTGTGTGTGGGTGATGTGTGGTTCGGCATGGAATGTTTGTGTGGATGGGGGATGTGTGTGTGGATAGGGGATGCGTGTTTTGGTGCGGGATAGGTGTGTGGGTGAGGGATGTGTGTGTGGGTGGGGGAGGTTGATTGGTTGTGGGATGTTTGCTGGGTGGGAGTATGTGTAGGGTGTGGGGGATGTGTGTGTGTGGATGGGGGATGCGTGGTTGGGTGCGGGATGGGTGTGTGGGTGAGGGATGTGTGTGTGGATGGGGGATGTGTGATTAGGTGCGGGATGGGTGTGTGGGTGAGGGATGTTTTGTGTGTGGGTGGGGGAGGTGTGATTGGCTGTGGGATGTGTGTTGGGTGGGAGTATGTGTAGGGTGTTGGGGATGTGTTGGTGGGGTATATGTGTTTGACTGGGTAGTTGGGGGATGTTTTAGTGTAGCTGGATGGGTGAGGGATGTGTGTGTTGATGAAAGCGTGATTGATGTATGGGTGGGGTGTGTGTGGGTTTGGGGATGGGTGTGTTGGTCTGGGATGTGTGTGTGGGTGGGGATGTGGGTGTGTGGTGGGGAGGGTGTGTGTTGGGGATGCATGTGTATGTTGGTTGTGTGGCAGGTGGGGGATGGGGTTTGTGGATGAAGGATGTGTCGGTTATTGAGGTGTGTGTGTGGTGTGTGGTAGAGGATGTGTGGGTGGGTGGGGTGTGTGGGTATTGGTGGGGGGTTGGGTATGTAAGTGTGGGTGGTGTGTGGGGAGGGATGTGTGTGGGGGATGTTTTGGGAGATGTGTTGTGTGTATGTGTATATATGTTGTGGGTGCGTAAGTAAACATTTGTCATTAAGTTTGTAATTGTGATTGAGTATATGTTTATGCGAGGGAGTGTGTATTTGTGTGTTATCGAGTGAGTGCATAATGTAAGTTTGTGCAAATAATGTAAGTATGCATGCAGGTATGTGTGTGTTTATTAATGTTCGCGTGCACGTGTGTCTGCCTGTCTCATAACATGACAATATGCATTGTTTATGTTTACAGCATTCATTTGACAATGTTGTTTTTTCCTATGTGAATGTATCATGCACTATTGATGAACGAAAGATGAGTTATTGGAAGGGCAGAATGTAAAACGGGCCTGCGTGCCCAATTTGTTACCTTTTGAAAATAAAGTTCGTTCGTTCGTTCGTACGTACCTATTTTAAATTTATTTGTTTTAGTTAAGATTTTGCCTTCAGTATCTGAATGACGGTTGTGGTTTCACCTGTGACTCATGACTGTACCCACCGGTCGAGTCTATCCTACGACAGCCAATGCCGTCTTTTGCTGCCATTGAAATGTGTTTGTCATGAAGTCATGGAAGATAATGGTAAACTCTGAACGTAAACGTGCCAAGATATGACAAACAACAAGCCTACAACAGGTCTACAATCGGTGACGTTGTGATATTCAGTATGATAATTTTGTATCGTCTAGCGTGAGTCGCGTGGTCAGTGGTTGCACACCCGCCTCACGCGCCAAGGATCCGGAGTTCGGTTCCGGTTCCAGACAAGGAAATGCACTACTGAAGAGCCTCAAATGTGAGGGGAAACTCGAGTTTAGAGCTTCCAATCTGACGTGGACAAGGTCGAAGGTTCGTACCCGAATACGATCAGCGTTGCCAGTAGGGGGTTGTCCTCAGTCTTGAAAATCAAAGTCCCGAAACAACCAAATAAATCAATATGACAAACAGCCCCAAAAATACTGAGGTTGACTGCGACGTTCTGTAGAAAATATGTAACTAACTTCTTAAACATTTATGTGGCCTGTAAAACAGGCCGGAACATTTTTTTACACATATTTACTTGTGACATTTGTGGCACTAATTCCGATTCCGTTTATGGTACGAGTACCCCCTTTCAGCCTTCGTTTTCCGACTTGACTATGGAAGGTGTTTATGGTGTAGCTTGAAGTTTCTCTTTCGTATTTTGGGCTGCTTGTTGTCAGCTTCCCGGCTTCTGATGGGTTGATTGCATTCGTTACTGTCTTGATGAGGTTTTACATGTCTGGACAGAGTCGCGCACTTGTTGAGGCCCAGAGTAATTGTTTACCCACCCCATCATATAGTGCTGTTTTCCTTCAGGGAGTTTTACCAGTTGTCGTCTCTCCTGGTGTTCCTCCTATTTCCCCGTCATGAGTTGCCTTCGAATCTTCTCGGCGTTCGCCAGTCGGATCTTGGTGGTGAGCGATATCGTTCTTCCTCTGTTGCTTCTTCGTCTGTTTGTGCTCTTGTATCCTCTGGTTCGGGTGTGGCTGTCTGGATGTTGAGCAGTTCATTTATCTTATCGAGAGTGATTTCTGTGTTTCTTTTCATATCTTGTACGTTAGATAGCTGTTCATCCGTCTCAGCCTTTATGGCAGCCATTCGAGCGACATCCTGTTCTATCTTCTGCTGCACTTGCTTCATTTCATCGAGGATGCGCTGAAAGGCCGTTATCTGTTTTTCTTGCTTCTTGTGTTTTTCCTCCTCCCTGCTTGATAGCATTTCTTCTGTCTCCGCATTCATGGCAGCCATTCGAGCGACATCCTGCTCAATCTTCTGCTGAACTTGTTTAGTTTCGTCCAGGATGCGCTGGGCGGCTGCTATCAGAGTCTCTTGTTTCTTGTCTTTTTCTTCCTCCATGCTGTTGAACTTTCATCGCAGGTCCTTCAGTTGGCCTTCCAGTTGAGCTTTGTCCCTTTTTGTGAGTCGATTGCTGGCCTCGTACTTCCTCCTAGCTTCTTTATAGGGCAGGTTAGTCTTGATGGCGATCTTCATGGCTTCCTTGCTGTCTTGGTGGCAGGGGCAGCCGAGGTACCTTGCGCTGTGGTTGCCGAGGCAGTTGGCGCACTTTCTGTTAGTGTTAGGCCTCCTGAAGTCCTTGTCGATCTTTGCATGCTGGCACTGACTGTATGGATGAGGTCCAGAGCAGTATCTGCATACTTCAACCTAGCTCTTGCAGGTGGCACGGGTGTGCCAAAACATCTGGCACTTAGAGCACTGCAGCACTCTGGGTATGTAGTGCTCTGGAACTTGGTCTCTCTTGTCCCATCTGATGTACTGAGGGATCAATCGGTCCTCTGATGTTACAACGACGACAGTAGAGGGGATGTTGTTCTTTCCGATGATTCCTCTCGGCACTGGTGATCTTTGTTTGTAGTTTTCCCTTGTCAGCAACTCCCTGATCTGGTCGTTGGTGAGATGGGTCTTGACTCGTTTGATGACCCATCGTTTCATCATGTTGTGTCGGCTGGCTTCCAATAAGATGCCGTGGTGAAGCTTGATGTCGGCTTTCTCATCTTGTGTTATCTTCTTCATAAGTACTGTGGTCTTTGGGTTTTTGTTGAGGGAGACCACTACTCCCTCTTGTGGTTGATGCTGTGTCTTCCGAGCTCGTTTTCCAACAGACTGATTATCTTGTCCGTTGGTAGCGCCGACAGTTTACCTTCACCCACGCTTGTCTGTTTGAGTAGTATTCTGCCGGTGAAGTCCTGTCGTGAATCACTGTAATTTACAATCAGATGATAAAAATACCAAAGACAGTTTGATTCGCAACTACAAGTTGTTTACTACGGGAGTCGGTGAGATCAATCAGTGGAGTCGTCTTTGAAAGTCCCCCAAGATAGACAATTGTAGGCTTGTTATTGTGACCCGATTAGGAGAATGGGGGAAACTAGCTAGCTTGTTTTGATTGTCGAAACAAGAGAGAAGACTTTTGCATTTATTAATCAAAGGGGAGAAAAGAGTCTGAAATTGATAGTCTGCCCCTGGAACCATCTGATGTGTTTTGTTTTGGTTGTTGAAACAAGAGAGACAACTTTGCATTGGTTGAGCAAGGGGGAGAGAATTATTCAGAATGGATGGTCTGCCCCTGGAACCATCTGATGTATTAACATAAAAGAACTTCACTAGAACACCCCAAGGCTCTTTGACAAAAACATGACTTGTTTACAGTGAGTGTAGACAAGAAAGTGCCTTGAGCTGACGTGTTTCTGTACCGCTGTTAGGAATTCGGAGAGCATCTACAGTGTTAGATTTAATTAAACATTAAATAACATATGTCTTTATGGCAAGTTGTAGATGCCATCCAGGAGTTATGCGGTGTTGCATAGGTTCCCTGCCAGTTACGAAGAAGCTCTCTAAACGAGTTTTAAAGAAAGTTTACCTACGATTGGAAGAAACACCGGTTGAACAGTAAATATTTTTTCTTACGGAAAATGAATAACGTCAAAGAAGAAAGTTGTTCAATAATGTTTGGGGCTGGACCCATGATCAGGAGAGTCCACAGGAACAGGGCTCAGATGAGCGAAACCATTTAACGATTCCAGTGTGTTAAGGTTCACCTAGGATGGGTGATGTTTGTTGAGACACCACACCTCATACGAACATTAGTAACTACACGAGAACTTAAAATGTAACATTCACATGGTGTAGTAGATTCCAGGGAAATATTACAAGGAACATTGTAATTTAGACACTATAGACAATAGATAAGATCAAGTCTATTACCAGCAACAGTGATACCAATTTTCACAGTACAGAGATTTGTACATTTTAAGAACTATAAGGACTTATAATATGCAGTGTGCAACCGGTCCATGATCAGTAGTAAATAATAAACTGTATTTATTTCGAAGGATCATGTCGATGGATTACTAGGTAGCTACAGAAGAAAGTCAGTGTCTGGCAGGAGAGATACATCACTCGGTGAGGTTGTCTTGTTGCTGACCTAACGTGCTGTGGTGTGTCCTTGCAAGGATGAACTGACTGTGCTATTGATCTGAGGGTCTGATTCTACACACATTATAGAACACGTCACACATTCTTCGCATACGCTTCTCACATACATTACACTGTTCTCTTAATAAATTAATTGTTATTAATTTTTAGAAGCTAGAGTTATTGAGTATGTTGCGTTGGGGAAGAATGAGAGGGGGCATGATACAGCAGTGATAGAGAGAGAGAGAAAGAGGTGTCCATAAACTGACGGAGTTTTGTAGACGGATTCTAGGGGTTTCTCCAGGGTAATGATAAGTGGTTAAAATATAATGTGGGTGTTTATTCTTCTCACTCCAGGGACGACACTTTAAACGGATACACGACAAGTCCTCAGATGTTGCTGTTGTTTCCTCCTGTGTGGAGGTCACTGGTAGATTGGGCTGCATCGTCTTGCAGCTGGTTGGAACTTCCCGGCTGCTGCTGGCTTGAGATGTGGTTTCTTCATCAACTGGGACGGCTTCTGCTGGTGTAGGAGCCGGACTGCTGTTCGTAGATACAGCGTCAGAAGTCGTAGCGGCCTTCCTCGCCTCTACCTTCTTCTTCCCTGCTGTATATAGCGCGTGTCTCTGCGCGGCATTTTTAACGCGAGACATCCTCTGCGTTAACCGATAAGGCGACTTGATCTCGATAGCGCGTCGAGTCGACTGTGTGAGGTGAAAGACGACGGAAATGAAAGTGGTTGAGGATGTGGCACTGAAAGAATAAAACATAAAATGACATATTTAAGTGAAGTAGGCGAATGAGTTAAATAAAATCTCACGGATCAAAAACAAAGCCATCATATTTACAAAATATTTTAAGTTTCTTTAAAACTGCTATCTTTTATTTATAAAATGCACCTTTTTTAATTAATGGAAAATTATTATGAATGATTAAGATGAATTCTACAAGTATTTATATAATATAATATAGTCATGAGAATGCAAGTAATTTCCCTTGGTATATCTTAGTAATGTCCCATTGCATTATATATATATATATTCATATATATATATATATATATATATATATATATATATATATATATATATATATATATATATATATATATATATTATATATATCTTATATATAAAAGGCGATCTCCGTCTGTCTGTCTGTATGTCCATATGTCCTTTATGCGCTCGCGAACGGCCTATCCGATTGAGATGAAATTTTCTACACGTCTTCCTTTAATTCCAGCGCAGCAAACTGTCATATTTATTTAGTGTGAACTCGGCTGCTTACCCATTATTATTTCATTTTTCATTTTTCATTATAATTTCATATATCTCAGGGGACCTAACTCTGTAAAAGTTATTTCAAGGGGCATAACTTTTCTGTATAACTTATAGTCATATTGTGGCATCGTTTTCAAAGATTTATAAACTCTTTGTCCATAGTTATATACCGGCATATGAGTTATAATAAATAATGATACAATCTGTAAGGCATTTTCAAAGTTTTCATAAAAATAATGCATAATGCATAACATTGTAACTCATCTTTTTTTGCTTAAAGAATAAATAAATAATAGTTACCTTATCTCTATCAAGTTTGAAGATTTTATATTTCTTTACACTGTCGCCAACTCTAATAAGACATGGAACAACTTCAGCCATTATTAAATCTACAGGCATATGCGTTATATTCCTCCTCCTCCTCTCCCCTCCTCCACCTCCTCTCTCTTCCTCTTCTCCTCCCCCTCCTCCCTCTTCCTCCTCCTCTTCTCTCTTTCTCCTCCTCCTCCCTCCTCCTCCCTCTTCCTCCTCCCAGCTCTACTCCTCCTTTTTCTTCTTCTGCTGCTGCTGCCGCTGCTCCATTTACCCAAGTTAATTGTTGGGGAAGATGTAAAGATCTACACTAGGCTAGTAGAGAGACATCAGACAGGGAAGCCACCGAGTACTATTAATACCTCACAGGGAGACACATTTGTGTCAGACCAGAGGGCAACGAGTACAGATGAGCGAGGGCTTTCCCCAAGCAATTGGGTTGCTGGTCCTTGCGAGTAACCGTGATATGGCAGGTTACTCGAACTCACCAGCTGGCGTGCTAGCAAGACCAGGCACGCAGTAATAGTGACGGCACGGAGAGTAAAGTGTCCGTGTTTGTCCACGCTATTTGTAGCGGGACAGACTGACTGGAGACGGTAGAGAGGGCAGACGTATCCTTAACCAATACGATAGCTTTCTAGGCCATAGGCAAACATAGGGCTGTTTCATTTAGATTGTGTAATGCTAGCATCATCTATCATCACGTTGATGTATTCATGTTGTGTAACAATGATGAAACCTAACGCTCGTAGAGCCATTCAAATGTCGGCTCTGAATAAATTGCATTCCTTTCGCAAATGTCATGAATTGTTATTTCGTGCAGTGCGAAAGTAGCGGAGTCTTGAAAAGCTGCAGCGAACAAGTCGCTGACACCCCTCCTCCCTCTCCCTCCTCCTCTTCTCTCTTTCTCCTCCTCCTCCCTCCTCCTCCCTCTTCCTCCTCCCAGCTCCTACTCCTCCTTTTTCTTCTTCTTCTGCTGCTGCTGCCGCTGCTCCATTTACCCAAGTTAATTGTTGGGGAAGATGTAAAGATCTTTCAAGTGCTCTTTCTAATGCTTTTTGTAAGTTGGTCTTCGTTTATCTAAGGTTGTTCTAACTGCAACGAATAAATGATTAGACAGACCTACAGACAGACAGACAGACAGACAGACAGACAGACAGACAGACAGACAGACAGACAGACAGACAGACAGACAGACAGACAGACAGTCGGGAACGGGAACTTATATGACTACTTATATGAATTAAATGAGATGCTCCACACCAGGAGCTGGGCGATGCCGGGCCGGGTCAGACAGACAGACAGACAGACAGATAGTCGGTAACGGGAACGGGAACTTATATGACTACTTATATGAATTAAATGAGATGTTCCCCACCAAGGACTGGGCGAAGCCGGGCCGGGTCAGACAGACAGACAGAAAGACAGACAGACAGACAGACAGACAGAAAGACAGTCGGTAACGGGAACGGGAACTTATATGACTACTTATATGAATTAAATGAGATGCTCCCCACCAAGGACTGGGCGAAGCCGGGCCGGGTCAGCTAGTGTGTATATATATATATATATATATATATATATATATATATATATATATATATATATATATATATATATATATATATATATATATATATATCACATGAAGGTGATACATTTGTCAATAGCAGAATAAACACAGATATTGTAGGCGACATTATCGAGCACACATTTGGCCAAACTTAAACATGAGTAGGAGTAGTAAATGTTCTGAAAATCTCAAGAGAAATCTCAATTTATTTGGCAGGGATAGCGCGTACATAGTCTCTTCTTCAAGAAAATTAAGCACTCAAGACGTCGACATTTGGGGTGTGCCATGATATGGATTACGCGAAACACAGCAAGGGTGTCAAGCGTAGAAAGTATGGTATACACAGTTCAAAAATGCAAGCGAAGACGGGCAGACTTGTGGGCGGAGCTAATGTGGTCACGTGACGCGCCCAGGTCAAAGCTGGAAAAAGGTTGCGCTCAAGTCAGTCTGAGCTGGGCGTGAGACAAGGAGGTTGTGTTTGTGAAAGTTCTGTGTGTTGAAGGCTTTTCTGCGAAGGTTACAGTTATGGAAGTGCAGTTAACTGCGAAAGAGTGTCGGTGGTCAATACAGCAATACAGCTGTGAGGGGAGAAGCAGTACACTGAAGTAATCGACTGCCGATCAGCTGGGGCGAGAGAGCTGACCTCGTTTACTGAACATTGCGAATGGCGGAGAGAGAAACACGCCGTGACACGTTAGTCACTTGTGTAAGTAACTAGAGAGTTAACTAGAGAAGTAACTATTATTAACAGTTAGCAGTAAATTATATGCTCTGTAGCGTGCGACAACCGCAAGTAATAAACAACGATGAGTGTTATCATGGGCGCACTATTGCTAGACAGTTGGTGGGATGGTCATGCCCAAGTCACTGGAAGGCGAGATGCTGGTGGGGTATGATGGCGACCACGGTAAGGACTGTGAGGTAATAAAGTGTTCATATACTCTAAGGACGCGTTATGGACTTGTGTTGTGTCCACGAAAGAGTCGCACAGAGACTAAGCGAGCCTGTTGTAATAATTCTAAGATCTTCTAAACCCTAGACACAAAACCAAGATGTCGGACATGATGGGTGAGTTCCGGCACTTGGCAGGGTGGTCGCAGGAGTCAACCAAACCAAAGTGCAATGGAAGGGCCTCAACCTGTGAGCACAATCTTTTTTTTTCGGTTTGTTTTTTCAATACTCCAATGTTAGGACACTCACTCTCTCTCTCTCTCTCTCTCTCTCTCTCTCTCTCTCTCTCTCTCTCTCTCTCTCTCTCTCTCTCTCTCTCTCTCTCTCTCTCTCTCTCTCTCTCTCTCTCTTTCTCTCTCTTCCCCCGCAACCCAACGGGGTAGGGGACTCACTTCCGTGATTTTTTTTCAAAACTTATCTTTCATACAAAGCAGTGTGTATTTACATGCTGTAAGTAGTACAAGAAACAAATGAAGATCGTAAACTGATTAGAGAAATTAGACGCAGACAGTGGACATTTTTTGGACATGTTATGAGAAGAAATAAATTGGAGAACGTGGTGACAACTGGCAAGATCGAGGGGAAGAGAACAATGAGAAGACAGAGAAGAAAATACCTGGATGGCTTGACTACGTGGCATGGTCGAGACAGGAACACAGAGCTGATCCACGACTCTTGTGATCGAGCGAAATGGTGAGTCATGACCGCCCACGCTTACTGGCAAGGCACATGATGGATGGAATGTGTGCTTCTTTTGTTTGTGTATATCACAAAGCGTTGCCGTTTGTTAGTGTTAAGTGGCACATGTGCGAATAAAAGAAATGCATTCATACATACATATGATAATATAACATTTATAGCATCGTGCATGTACACACGCATCCCTTGTATAATAAAGGAAGGAGGCCCATAACATCTTTTTGCTTTTTGTTTAACTTTCATGGCGTACACAACTGTGTATTTATACGTTGCATTATGTGTATGCGCGTGCGTCTGTGTGTGTGTGTGTGTGTGTGTGTGTGTGTGTGTGTGTTTGTGTGTGTGTGTGTGTGTGTATGTGTGTTCTAACAACCGACAACGAACAAGCTTTATTTTGGATATTTGATAGTTGATAGATATGAGATATAAGAGATTATATATATATATATATATATATATATATATATATATATATATATATATATATATATATATATATATATATATATATATATAGAGAGAGAGAGAGAGAGAGAGAGAGAGAGAGAGAGAGAGAGAGAGAGAGAGAGAGAGAGAGAGAGAGAGAGAGAGAGAGAGAGAGAGAGAGAGAGAGAGAGAGCCAATACACAGAATGACGTTAGCTGCATTGGGTAGTAACTTCATCACAGGCACAATGGAGTCTTTAGGGTGGATGGAGATCTGGGGGTGGAAGTTAAACGAGCTTTTGCCTTGTTCATGGTCATAATATCCACTTCTCGGCTGACAAAGAAACTGATCCACGAGATACAGCCTCCCTTTATGCTCGGTGGCTCAATGAACATTTATCCCTGGCTGGTAATATTTCCCAATTCCCGTTGACAAAGAAGGAAAATGTGCTGATTCATTCTCCCCAGTGACAGGTATTCATCATCATCATCATCATCATCTTCCACTTCTGCCGTCAAGCGTCGTGGGGAGGAATAATTTGCGTTCCAGTGCCCGGTGGGCGGCACTGGATAGTGTCATTCCGTGTGGTTGTACAATGTCTCTGATGTCGTCAATCCATTTTCTTCTTGGACGTCCTCGTGGTCTCGTCGCAGATGATCTTTGATGTAAGGCCAGTGATGGTAGTTGCTGATGTTGCATTCTAACAACATGGCCAAACCACTTGATCTTCTGTCTTTCAATAAATGTGGCACAAGGTGTTGATCCCACAGTCTGTCTGATAGTAACATTTCTTACTCGGTCTCGGATTGTTAAGTTGGCAGCTCTCCTCAGGCATCTCATTTCGCAGGTGTTGATTTTGCGAAGGTGTAATTTGGATAAAGTCCAGGTTTGAGATTGGTAGCATAGGGTTGGTGTGAATATGCTGTTTATTATCTGTCGTTTTGCGGACATGGGTATGTTTGGATGTTTCAGTAAGGGTGACAGTTGATATGTAAGTGCACTAGCTTTTTGACATCTGATTTCAATTTCTCTGTCTAATCTGCCATCTTCTGTGATCATACTTCCAAGGTATTTGAATTCTTTAACTTGTTTCAGAGGTGTGTTATTTATCTGTATACTTAGTGGGCCTGGCGATCTGCTAACTTGCATTACTTCGGTTTTGGCTGTGTTTATACTCATATTGTATCTGCTGCAGGTTGAACTCAGATTAGTAATATGATTTTGTAGTCTGCCCTCGTCGCTGTAAAACAGGCACTGATCGTCTGCAAATAGAAGTTCATTTATTCCCTGTGGGTCAGTTGTTTCATCTGGAGTAAAGAGTTCTAAATTTTCTGAATGTGGTCTGTCGAGACTTGCTTCTTTGGAAATTCTGTCCATGTAGATATTGAATAGCAGGGGAGAGAGCACACATCCCTGACTCACTCCTGTATTGACTGTGAACATATCTATATACCTTCCTGTGTTCTTACTGCACTTTGGCTCGAGTGGTACATGGCTATGATGTTTTCTAGCAGTTGGCCTTCTATCCCATAGTCTTCAAGGATGGTCCATAATTTGTATCTGTCTACTCTATCAAAAGCCTTTTCCTGATCTACAAACACAATATTCTGCTGGTCACTATATTCAATAGTTTTTTCACAAATTTGTCTAAGTGTAAATAATGCATCAGTGCAACTTTTACCTTTCCGAAAACCGAATTGTGCTTTGCTTAACTGTTGTTCAACTATTGGTCTAGCTCTTTGTTCCAAAAGTTTTGCATACATTTTCCCTATATGGCTCAGGAGTGATATACCTCTGTATGTTTCGCACTCTCTCATATTGCCTTTCTTTTTCCATATTGGTAATATTATTGCCTGTTGCCAATCATCTGGGACTTTTCTTTCTTCCCATGCTATATTAAAAAGTCTTGTTAGCCATTTAACTCCTGTTTCCCCACAGGCCTGAATAGCTTCTGTGGTTATTCCATCTGGACCTGGTGATTTGTTTTTAGGACTTTTCTGTATAACTGCTTTGACTTCTGCAGGTATGAAATTTGGTTCTTGCTGTCCCTGGCGTTTAGGCACAAAAGTGAGGTTTCCTATGTTATCTGTGGGGTTAAGTAGTTCTTGAAAGTATTCTGCCCACCTTGCTAGTCTTTGTTGTGGATTAAATATTGGCATACCTCTTTTGCTGTTTATGATGGTGGTTGGGTTGTAACATGCATCTCTGTTTCTAATTGTGGTGACACGTTTATAAAATTCTCTTGGGCAGTCTTTGCTAAGGGTCGCCATCTGTTCACCGTATATTCTCCAGGATTCATCTTTAGATGCTCTAATTGTTCGTTTGGCATTACGTCGTGCTATTCTATAAGTAATATAGTCCTGTTCAGATTTAGTTGTGATCCACTTTTTGAATGCTACCTTCTTTTTGAATATGCTATCTTTAACTTCGTTGTTCCACCAGGCTGTTCTGAATCTTTTGTCCTGCCCTACAGGTATTGTAAATATATAAATAAAGGATCTACAAGCCTAAATGTCTCTCTTTGTAAAATACTGGTTCTTGACGATCTCAATTTTGTATTTTTATAGTGGAAAGGAAAAAGTTAAAATAAAAATGGCAATACTACTAAGAATAACAACAACAACAACAACAACAACAAACAACAACAACAACAACAACAACAAAACTTTATTTTGAAAGGGTTAAGAATTGGGCACGCAGGCCCGTCTAACATTCTGCCCTTTTATCACTCTCTTTCATACATTATACCATTCACACATCATTCAAGGCTAACTGAAAACAGCAACAATATAAAATATATGCATTATAAAGGCATGTGGAAAAATTAAAAATAAATACTACACGACTCAGTAATAGTAATAACTGGTGTGGTATTTATTAGCTACGTGGAATATACTGGACTACCAAAAGGGGACTGGCTGTTATACTAGGGTTTTATTATATTATTACTTCTATTATTAAGGGGAAGGTAATCCGTACTGAGATAGTGTTCAATAATTTGCGATTATATGTATAGGGATTGATGATGTCTTTTATTTCATGTGGAAGATTGTTCCACAGCTGAGCTGCAGAGTACGTTAAGCTTGTTTTTGAATAAGTCTATCCTAGGCTTCGGAAGGTGTAATAAATTTAATCGTTTACTGTGTCTAGCATTATATTCAAACAATGGCCAAAGGTAGTTTGGGGCATTCCGATGTAGGATTTTGTGAATTAGTTTGGCCTTATTGAAAAGCAGACGTTTGCGGAGTGGTAGTAACTGAAGGCGTTTATGCAGGCTAGGATTTTCAGTTAAATGTTTGCTATAAATTAATCTCATGGCCCGTTTCTGGAGTGAGTAAAGTCGCTTGGTGCTTGAATTGGAACAACCGTCCCAAATTGTAGAGCAGTAGTCAAAATGTGTCTGTAAGTGTGACGTATAGAATATTTTCCTTGTGTCCTCATCAAGGAAATTTTTAATTTTGGAGAGCTGGTAGACTTTTTTCGCTGTTTGTTTAGTGAGCGCTTGAACGTGAGGATTAAAGGTTAGGTTTCTATCAATGATGAGACCTAATGTTTTGTGCTCAGTTACACTTTCTACTGGCATGTTATCGATGTGAAGTTGAAGTGATCTGTGTGAATTTAGAGTCTGAAGTCTTTGTCTTGTTGTTAATAACATAGATTTTGTTTTAGTGATGTTAATTTGCATACGGTTCGCATAGCTCCACCTAACTACATTATTTAATTCTTGTTGCAAAGACGATTCCAGCAAATTACTGCTTTCAGCGTTTGTATACACTGTACAGTCGTCTGCAAATAGATCGCAGGACGACGAAAGATGCAAAGGTAGATCATTAATATATATGGCGAATAATAGAGGGCCGAGAATAGAGCCTTGCGGTACTCCAGTATTGAAGGTAGTGGTTTCGGACAGAGATTTATTGCATGAAACTACTTGCTTTCTGTTTGACAGAAAGATGTTATTAGCGTCACAACATTAGGGCCAATTTTCATTGTCTCTAGTTTTTTAATTAAAATGGCATGGTCTATCATATCAAATGCTTTTCTGAAATCGATAAACACAGCTCCACATAGATTGTTGTTATTTATATTATGGTGCCAATTTTCTATCATGTTTGTTAGGGCCGTATGGCAAGAATATTTTGGTTGAAATCCTGATTGACTGTCAACTATAAGCTTGTTGCTATCTAAATACTGTAATGTTACCTTATGGATGTGTTTTTCTAGTGGTTTAGATAGTGATGATAGTAAAGAAATGGGTCTATAATTGTTCGGGAGACCCTTGTCCAATGAACCAGATTTAAGGAGAGGATACACTTTAGCGATTTTGAGAGCTGATGGAAAGTGACCTTTGGTGATACACTGATTATATACATAGGTTAGTGATACACAGTGATTGGTTGAGGACAACGGTACACATTAGGAATATAGAACTATCTGTGAAAGTATGTGTTTGAACATGTATAGTATGAAGTGTGAGTGTGAACTTGATGGGAGTAGTATTTTGATTAATATATGCACATTTGTGCTTTAAAATGTGTGAAAATATGTGTGCATTTATTGAAGTTTTCGTAACAAGTATTTGGCCTGTGCGCAAGCAACTCTGACTGGTTCTCAGTAGAAACAGGAGTGAAACAGGGTTGTGTCTTATCACCGATGCTCTTTGGAATAGCTATCGATTGGGTCGTGTCATGTCAGAGTCCCAGGAGTATGAAAGAGAGGACATATGACAGGGACAGGACATCGGTATAGCACGGGTAGAGTAGACAGGACTATACATCCAGTAATAGACAGGACATGGGGTTTATAGACAGGAGAGTGTCCCTGAATGACAGCCCAACCTTGGACTGGACGACCTGAGACACCAGCCATCAACAGAAGGTTGAAGGACAGGACGATGTCCAGAATACAGAGACATCCTCCTTAGCACGATTATTACAGATGACACGAGGTAAAATATAACGTGACCACAGACCGAGCGAGGAAAAGATCAGACTGGACTAGACTGTGGTTGAGAAAGAATGTGTTTGGATATTTTAGAGAGAGTGTGTACTGAATACATTACACAAGAGTTGCTAATGCTAAGAGAGTGTGGCATTGAATAACCTGTGCGCTAGTGTGTGAGATAACCTGTGATACAAGAGCGCACGAGTGGTGAGATAACCTGTGATACCAGAGCGCACGAGTGCATTGCTGAGTGTTGCAATATATTTTGCCACAAATTATTATAAATGTAACTTGTGATTAACGTAGAATATATTTTCACGTTAATAAATACCTATACATAAACACTGTGTTGACACGTTTTTCATGAATGTATCAATTTCTGTCATAACCATGACTAACGAGCGATTGAAACGTTGACAGCAAATTCACAAACAACACAAATAGGGGTATCCATTGGGTTGGCAACATTCTAGAAGACCTGGACTTTGCCGACGACATAGTGCTTTTGAGTTCAACACACCCAGATGACCAATTTTGCCCATCTCCAAAATATTTCAGGACAAATTGGCCTCCAAATTAACACCACAAAATCAAAAACTATCGATCTTACCAACAGTTCAGACGACACCAAATTAAACAACTACTTTCTTGAAAATGTCAACAGCTTCACATACATAGGAAGCACAATGACATCTACAGGGTTCTCAACACCAGAAATATCATCTAGAATCGCACTGGCATCTGGTGCCTTCAATAAACTGTCAAACATCTGGAAGTAAAAGACACTCAGCAAACACACGAAACTTAAAATCTTCAACTCTTGTGTGATTCCAGTGTTAACGTATGGATGTGAAAGTTGGAAATAACGGTAGCTTTAGATAAAAAAATAGATAATTTTGAAAACAAATGTCTTAGAAGAATTCTAAACATCCACTGGACAGACTTCAGAACCAATACACAAATAAGACAAGAGACTAAGCAAGATACAGTATCCAATTTTATAAGAAGACGCCGTTGGAACTATCGGCCATATACTCAGAATGGACAAGACAAGACTCCCCTACCAAGCCCTCATATGGTCACCTGGTAGGGAAAAGAAAACGGGGAAGACCAAGAGAGACCCTGCGTAGAACCATCATCAGAGAAGGCTCATTCAACGGCCAAGTAAACATTCAAGATCTACAACAGGTAGCAGCGAACCGCCAGACATGGAGAGCCATGACCTCTGCCCTATGCGCCGCCTTGGGCTCAAGAGGAAAGACTAACTAACTAATTTGGCCTGTGCCGGCTCCGTGGTGAAGGTGTTACGGACGCATTTCGTAATCCCACATACCCGCGTTAGAAACACAGCTGCGGGAGATTTTGCAACTGACCGCCTTGCGTTGTTTTGTGACCAATTGGTATGGGTGCTGGTCGTTCAGACAGCAATGACAAACTACTGAACGTAAACTTGCCAAGATATCACGAACACCCAAAAATGATGTGGTTGACTGCGACGTCCTGCAAGAGATGTTCAACACTAACTTCCTTTTTTTTTTTCAGAATGGCTCACGGTTCCCAGAGAAGCCAGAGCCGCCCCATCAGGTCCCCACGTCCCTGTGTGTCGGTTGTGTTGGGGGATCATCCCGACCCCTGGCAAGATCAAGCGCAGAGATACAATACACTTTGATCTTAGCCAAAAGGCCGAGAAGTTCCAAGAAATCTTTTCTTGAATTTAACCTGTAAAACAGGCCGGACAAAAATTGCATCTGCTGACCAAAGGCGTCAAGATTTCAAGTAAAGGATAAAAACATTGAATGTTCTATCAGAGATAAACAGAGAAATGCGTTAGAAAATTCTTCTCATTTTTCTAAAAATATCCAAAAATTTTACAAACTTTTTGAAGATGCCCTAAATGTTTAACACATTCTTTATAATCGGCATGACTCTAATTAATTTCTTTAAATATTTTATGAAACATTAAGATATATAATATAATATTTTAAATTACATAATACAGCAATAATCCTCTTAGTAATTTCCCTTGATATAACTTACGTTGTTAAGTCCCTTAGCACAATTTAAATTACATATCTTTCTGTTTAATGCGGCTTTATTTAGTTGGAAACTGTTGTTACAAGGTGCTTTGCGTGTTTTATTTTACATTTATAAAATACATCATGATCTCCAAACGTCAAATGCAGCAAGATTCTCTAATTGTTTGTGTTATGACTGCATACTATTTATTACATTTTGTTTTTTTCACATATCTTTTACAGGACATCGCTGTCAACACCAGCATTTTACCGCTGTTGTTGATTTCTTGGCATGATTATGCTCAGTAGTTTGCCATTGCTTTCTGAGCTCGCTTATCCCTAAGTCACCAACGTGGCGAAAACCGCAATCAATTCTCCCGCGCTACGTTACCCTACGTGGATAAACGGGATTACGGAGAAACTCGTTTAATCTCCAATCCAGGGAGACCGGTATTTATTACATTACGTACATTAATTTCTCGCAGACATTGAGTACGGTTTGCATTCAAACGTTACATATAAATAGGAATTGTAGGTATCCATTTCAAATATTAAGTGTGTATAGTCAGAACCTACAACCGAACGTTTCTAGTAATATTGTGTGTTATTTCTCTTGGAACAATAGGACCATTCATCTATATTAGAATGAGGCAGCGAGGCGTGACGAGGGGATCTGGCCGACGCTCGACGCTCAGAGGAAAGACGAGATGGACATATAATTAGATTGCTACTGGAACTATTAGCGTTGGAACTCTTCGCTGGCTGCTGAGGATGGGGACGGAGCGCTTATGGGAATGTCCCGAATGCTGTTATGTCGGTTCCTAAATCAATCAATCAATCAATCTGTATTAGATTGTTTCCCTTTAGTTTACAACATTTTCCACCTCTCAATTCCATGGACATCCCTCTGGCATGTCTCCATCTTGTCGTGGTAGAGGGGTTTGTGTGTGCCAATGACCCCAAGAGCTCTACCGACGGAAGCGCAACTACATGTCGGACAGGCCTTGCGTGAGGGACCAGACCAAGAGAGACACAACCTGCTGTTGTGTAGGTAGACTGAGGATAGCAGCCAGAAATCCAAATCAGGCGCACGAAGGCAGAAATTCTCAGTCAGGACACATACAAGGCTCTCAGGTGAGGGATATGGCTGAACGCCTCTAAGCCATTAATCCTCGGATGTGAGAGCCGGGCCGATACTCA
Organism: Cepaea nemoralis; assembly: GCA_014155875.1. NCBI lineage: Eukaryota > Metazoa > Mollusca > Gastropoda > Stylommatophora > Helicidae > Cepaea > Cepaea nemoralis. The sequence goes on from JACEFZ010020942.1 coordinate 22,169, forward strand.
CCTACCTTAAAATAGCGGTTTGATGCTGAGTACAGTACATGCTGGTACAGATTCTTGTTCGAAGGCTCTCAGCTTGGGGATATGAGGGATCCCCGGATGAGAGGGCCTGGCCGTTTCTCGCTCACTGATACATGGAGGTAAGGTGTTAAGCCGGCAGCACATGTAGCAAACATTGTGAGCGGTTACTAAAGACCTTTATGGCTCGGGCCGAAGGGAGAATTCTGAAAGAGGTCTCTGGTGCTTTCATTGAAACCACAAGTAGCTTGACTATGGAAGTCATGGCAGTAAGTAAAGCAATAACATGGCTCGAGACACAGACATTCACTAGGGCATGTTTCCTTAGCGACTCAATGAATATGATCAAGAGGATAGAGGTGGGGTGGATCCGAAGAGAATGGTTGCTGTCTCTGGAGCGGTCTCGGCTGGCAAAGATTAGTTTCATCTTCGTGCCAGGGCATGCGGGAGTACAAGGAAATGAGCGGGCTGACAAGCTCGCAGGTGAGGCTACGGTGGAGGGCGGACGCGCCATGGACCAGGTTGACATTCTGAATGCTCTACGAGAAGTAAGACTTTTCGTGAACCAAGTGACGACTGTGAATCTATAACCATGGCCAGACTGCGAGAACAGCAAATTAAAAGAGGGGTGGCCAAACAAGAACACTACGCAGGAAGCCAAAGAAGATTGATAAACCAACACAGAACTGGTGTCGTTAGCCGCTACACGCTGCGGTATTTGCTGAGGAGGGGATCCGAGCACTTATGGACTGAATGGTTCGATGTGCAATGAGGGTGATCTGTCGACAAACTAACTAACTAACTAAAGGTGGAACAAGCGCACCAATCGCACGCGATGGTTACGATGAAAGACTGTATCTATACTCATAGACTGAACGTAGTCAAAGGGGGAAGGGCGTCTCGTTGACACGAAATGGAACTCTTGGCTAGCGAAGCCATTACGTGGAAGCCCGAAGCAAAAACTTGCCGAGTGGATGTCTTCCGCAGATTGTCCGTCCCTGGTCTGCATGGAGAGCGGCCAGTGGCCAAACGAAATACCCAATACACGGAAGTGAGGAATTAAAGCAGCCTTGAGCAGAACGTGGCGATTCTTAGGTTGAGCCAGGTACCAGTGAGCCCAGTCTCTGAGCGCTATATGCCGGCTCTGCATTTATGGGAGCCTCCTTGGATGGCGGGGAATGCCCATGGTCTGCCTCTGCCTTCCCTTGAGGGTGACCGTGATGTCTGACCGTTCTACCTTGACCAGCTGAAATGTTGACGACACCACAACAGTAAGAGTCTAATGTCCCTCGAAACTGGAGGAAGCTTAACCTAATTTTAAAATGCCCGTCGAATTCGGATGCGGCAGCCTAAGGGTGGCAAATAAAAACTGGCACAACGCAATTACGTATGAGTGAAATGACCATCGTGCCCGGAAAAGCTCTGACAATTTTGTTTTCCGAGCACACGTCCGAACCGAAAGTTCGCTGAGTGGATGTGGTCTGTAGACTGACCGTTCCTGGTTTGTGCAAGGAGTGGCGTGAGGCCAACGAAACGCCCAATACATGGAAGTGAGGAATTAAAGCAGCCATGTGCAGGATGTGGCGATTCCTTGGGGGAGCCCGGTACCAGAGCTCCATGAAACGGCTCTGCAATTATGGAAGCTATATGACGCCCTAAATATTGATGGTCACGACATACCAGAGATTCGGTATGCTTATGATACAGTGTTGCTATCCACAACACAGAATGGTATAGAAAACCTAATAGCCTCAACCCGAATTGAATAGTGAAAATCACAACTTATATCTTAACATAGCAAAAACAAAGATAATGCATACAGATAAAACCTACTATGGAGAAAGAAATATATGTTAATGAGGAAAAATTGTAGGTGGTGGAGAATTTTGAATGAATATCTTGGGTCATTGATTACCAAAAACGTTGACACAATGAAAGAAATTAAACGACGACTATCAATTGCTCTTCAGAGACTAAAACAACTGAATAAATTATGGAATGGGACAGACAGATCAACAAAAATTAGATTTTTAAGAGCATACATCTTTCCCATTGCAACATACGCCTATGAGACCTGGACACTTACTAAACAAGCTGAACAGCGCATAAATGCCTTTGAATATAAATGTTATAGACGAGTTCTAAGAATATCTTGGGTAAAGAAAAGAACAAATGCATCCATACTTCAAGAGCTGAATATTGAAGAAGGTTGGCTATTAAAGACGATAAAACAAAGAAAATTCAAATAATTTGGTCACTCGAAACGCCACGAAAGTTTGGAGAGAACAATATCAGAGGGGTATATGTCTGAGAAGAGAGGAAGAGGAAGGCCAAAGAGAAGATGGGTGCAAGATGTGGCGGATGATCTCCAGATGGGTGTATAGGACGCGGGACATCTTGCTTATGATCGAGAAGTTTTCCGGAAGGTTGTTATGGGAGTGAGGTTCTGCAGAGGCATGTACTTTTTTTTTAAAAA
>JACEFZ010020943.1:0-13242 GCA_014155875.1 Cepaea nemoralis
ACTTTTGTCTCTTTCTGATATTTGTATATAATGTTCTAGTTTCATTAGCTTTCCCCAGGCACTCAATGTTAATTACTCTGACAGCCCAAGGTATTCGCAACATTCGTCTCAGGAACCAAATCTCCGTTGCTTCCAAGCTCTTCTTAATCAGGTCATTTACGTTCTCTGCCATAACATCTCAGTACTGGCTTTCTAACATTCTTTCTAACACATGAGGAAAGACAACAGTGAGGACACGACAGACAAATATATGACGCCGCGGTAACGCCTTGGCCATCAAGCTTGACTGTCGACCCAGTGGTAATGTGTTCGTATCCCATTGGAGCCGGGATTTAGTTTGGGGGGTTGGACAATTGACTTGCTGTTCTAGGTATACCCAGTGGTAATGTGTTCGTATCCCGTTGAGCCGGGATTTATTTTGGGGGGTTGGAAAATTGACTTGCTGTTCTAGGTCTACCCAGCGTAAGGTAGGTACCAGGAAATGTTACTGGAAGTGAAGGCGGCCTCCGTGATGGTGACCACATTATCCATGACCTCCGTGATGGTGACCACATTATCCATGGAGAGCGCATTGGTTGATACAAATATGGGGCTGGGATCATATACAGGGTGTATTTTTATTGACTGCAATGGTTGAAAATATTGCCGGTCCAAGTTTTGTATTTACTTTTGTAAACACTGCACAGTCATTAAAAATACACACTATCCCTGTACTGTACTCGAGTCGTGGGAAAGGGTCGTTTACTTGTTTTATTGCTATAGGAAAGATGGCGTATGTGGCTTTGGGGATAGTGAAAGGCGCTATTTCACACTCGCCGAATACCTAGTCGAGGGCTCGAAATCAGCCACAGACGATTTGGAAGCAGATCACTTGCTTTGGTTTCCATGGCATTTTTTTGGCGCTCGCTCGCTTTGAACTCAAGTGTAGTCCATACACACTATTTATAGTAGTGATGGACTGAATTTTGAGTGTGGGTTAGCTTTCCCTATTAACAGTGTCCCTCGCCATCAGGCGAACGCACTCCGACTTCAGAGGTACTTGTAATTTACGTCCCAGAGTCAAGGACGACAGGTCAATATTTTAGTCCAGCTGTCCGGTGTAAGGGGTCGAACCGATTACCTCGGCATCAGCACAATGGATGTTTAAGAACACGCGTTCTTATCCATTCGGCATGCTGACCTGCGTTTCGATGGTGTGTACCGTAGGCCGTTTAGAAAGCAATGGCGAACTACTGAACTAACACAGTCTTGTAAATCACAATCAGTTAATAAATGTTGGGGTTAATGGCAACGTCCTGTAAATGACATTCAACTAACTTAATAGGAAAGATAAATGTTTTAGAACGTTATACTCATGTGTTTCTTGCTATCGTGCCATATGTGTGTAAACTAGAGCTGAGATATTTGTGTCTTTCAGTCGTTGAATTCAACTACAGAGCAATATTTGATGTTCGAGTTTACCTTCCCTGATAGTTTGGTGGTAGACGCCCCTGCCTGAATGAGTCGATGTCGTCTGCGACTACGTCAATTGTATACATAAGATCACACCCCATGTAGCGTAACCAGATTAGCATACAAGCGCTCGACACTTTTATTTCCCTTCTATCAATACGAGAGTTCCCTTCTATCAATACGAGATTAACTCTTCAGTACGATACCTGTGAACCTGAATGGTTATAATTGGGGTGATTAGTTACCAGAGGAGCGGCTGGCCAAGTGATTAAAACGCTGGTTCCTCCTTCGGGAGACCTGGTTTCGAAACCTCGGTAAGGTGTTGATATTTTTCATCTTCTATGTGTGATCTTCTACCTAACTTAATTTCTGTGATGTATCTCAATACACACTATCTTCATTTAGGCCAGCGTGGCCGGCATGTTTAACGTTTAAACTTCCTCTTGTGACCCCGTTGGTAGTGGGTTTATTCTACACACTGGTCAGTTTGACTTAAATGTCTGCTTGTCTGCGTCACGTTCTTGGCTTCATCATCATCCAGTGTCTTACCGGCTGGCGTTGGCGATCATACCTCTCCACAAATTGCGATCTCCCACGTCATGGATCAATTCGTGTGTTGACTCCCGTCTGCGACACAGCTCAAGACTCTCAAGAATCTTCTGACGCTGTCTTCCGCAATCTCTCTTTCCGTAAATCTTTCCGGTTGTCACAACATGTTCCAGTTTTTGTCTTCTCATAACGTGGCCAAAGGATTATACTGGTGACTCTGTAAAATGCCGGACCTTTTCTGGTAATATAGAAACCTATCCTCTGGCAAGAGCCCGTATAAACACCTCGTTCCTTTCTGGTACCTTTACATGTGCAATTCTAGACAACCCTTGTACTGATTTAATTCTTGGGTGTCTACCCCAGCTAAGGCACTGTACAGATGAAGAAATATCTGTCTGGGAGGAGAAGAATGGTTTCACTCCAGTGAACAGTGCAGATATCCTCAAACATCACAGTCCTAACAAAAGTGCTAGACCCATAATACTTCAAACTGGTCAAGACGTAATGGTACTACTACCAGACAAGCATAATAAAATGGTAACTTTATGGCAAGGGCCTTTCAAGGTGATACAAAAACTTTCAGATGTCGACTATGAAATATCGATAAACGGACACTTAAAGATATTTCATGTCAACATGTTGAAACCATACTTTTCACGACAAGAGACAGAATTAGAGACAGACGAACACAATGCACCCACACCTAGTGATGAAACGACAGACATACACAACGCAACTACACTAGTTTGCGAGACAGGCAAATCCGACGAGATGCATACACTTAGTGAGATTACAGAATACGCACTTAGCACCACTACCGTACTGAATCAGGTAGACGACGACGGAATGGAACTACCTGTTCCAATTGTGGACAAGACTGCGACATTGGATAGCATACGGATAGAACAGGGACTAACAGACGGTCAACGACGACAATTAATAGAATTAGTGACGGAGTATAAAGACATATTTTCTGACATTCCAGGTAGGACGGACAGAATCGAGCACTCCATTCTTCTTTCGGACTCTAAGCCTATCAAATGCAGGCCGTACTCTATCCCACTCAGCTATAGAGAAAGTCTAAATAAGGACATTCTTAATTTAGAAGCTAGTGGGATCATCCAGAAATCTACATCTGAGTACTCCTTTCCAATCGTCCTAGTTAAGAAAAAAGACTCCACAATTCGTCTGTGTGTGGACTATAGAAAGCTCAACAACGTCACTAAGATCGAAGCAGAACCAATTCCTTCCTGCGAAGATCTTATTCTTGACATGTCCACCTCCAAAACCTTTTCTAAATTAGATCTTACTAAGGGATATTGGCAGGTCCCTATGCAGACTCAATCCATTCATCTGACTGCTTTTTCAACACCTTTAGGACTTTACGAGTGGCATTTTCTTCCTTTCGGACTTCGAAACGCTCCTGCCACTTTCGTACGCTTAACTAGAGATTTACTTCATGGAGTGACGAATACAGTGACGTATATAGATGATATATGTATCCATACAGATGACTGGACAACACACTTACTGAAACTAAGACATGTCTTCGATAGGTTGCGACTCTTCGGTCTCACTGTCAAACCGAGCAAAGTCGAATTGGGCCTACAAGAAATTGATTTTTTGGGTCATGTCATTTCACAAGGTCAACTAAAAACTGACAATAGAATTATTACCAAAATTATGAATCTGACCATGCCTACAACAAAGAAGCAGGTCAGAAGCCTTTTGGGGTTAGTAAATTACTATAGCAAGTTCATACCAAACTTAGCTGAAATTACAAGTGTATTTTCAAATGTTTTAAAAGCATCTGTAAAATTAGATGTCAAAGATGCATTATTAATTTCTGCATTGTCAAAATTGAAAATCCTGTTTAGTAATGTACCAATCCTCCGCTTGCCTAATCCTAGGCTCGTTTATTATCTTAGGACAGATGCCAGCAGGATCTCCATCGCTGCAGTACTAGGCCAGTTTTATGATGGCATCTTCCATCCGATTTGCTACGTGAGCCGCAAGATCACACCTGCTGAGTCCAGATATTCCATATCAGAGTTGGACGCCCCAAGCGTCATCTATGCGGTGAGGAAGCTGCATCGATTTCTAGCGGGTGTTCACTTCGTTGTTAAAACTGACAACTCCCCAATCACGGTCATACAAAGTGGTGTGCATCGGAATGACCGTATCTACAGGTGGTCGTTAATACTACAGAATTATACTTTTAGTATAGAGCATATTAAGGGTAAGGACAACATTCTGGCTGATACCCTTAGTCGACCATCTGAGGTAGAAATACCGGAGATCCCACATGAGAGTGTAGAGTAATATAGATTAAATTAGTACATTAGAATATTCTAGGTGAAATATTTTACGAATACATAGACATTATGTTCTGAACTATGTAATAAGAACAGGGAACTACCATGTGTCCGTAGACATCAAAATAAGAACTGTGCTCCGAGAACAAGTATATCACCATGTGAACAGAGACAGCTCGTTACATACTAAGCTCCATATGTGTTCCGGTGATTCATCTGTGTTAAGCAGGGAAAAACAGTGTCAGAACAGTACATAAATAACAGACACGAAAATACTTGTCTACGACACCAGCGAACTCTACAGGTGCAATACCCATAGGACACAAGTATGACTGTGTAATGTATTTAATATACCCAGGACAATTATGTATATATAGTATGCCAATGAAAGCAATTTCTGAACAATAGGGCAACGACTAACCTGAGGTATTTAAATACCATGTATATATATATACTGATTGTGATATGTATTATAACGTTTTAATATAGTGATAAATTATAGTTAGATTAGGTCACTCTAAGATACATTTAGATTTAGGAAATATAATAGTTTTCATTTTGTTAGTAGTTTAGATAGATCATTAATTCACCCACGTTCTTAGCTTAAAAGTAGATTAGAATAGTACTTTAAACGTAATAACAGCTAATTATAAACTAGGATCAAAAGTTTAGATAGTAATAGTACCATTTAGTTTGTTTCATTTCACTTGAGTTAATTCCATCTTAATGAACCAGTCCATTTAACAAACTTGTTCATTTAGTATTATGATTAGTTTACACCGGATAGGATAAAAGGATTATACAAATAAACATACATCATTTACACCATTTAGAGTAAAAATATCAATCATATATTTTTTTCATTTAAAAACATTATTTATAATTTTGTTATATTTCACATTACCCATGTTAGAAAGGTACATAATTTATTACATTTCACATTACCCATTTCAGAAAGGTACATAACTCATCTCACATCAATTTCATTTTAAATAGGTTGATTACTTCCCTTGAAATTAGATTAAAGTAGGTAACACATTAAATACATACTGATAGAACTAGTATTAGTATTTCAGTATTTAGAGTATTATTTTCAGTAGAATGTATTCATTAATAATACCAGGGTACAAACCATCAACCCTTTTTCGTACATGTAAATATGTTGTAAATACATGACTCGTGCAGCAATTTACGCACAGTCATTAAGCTCAACTTTCTCAAACTGAGCCAAACTTGTACAGTGTCACTCCATGGTTTTTAAATAATTGTGAGGGTAAAAGATGTGTGACAGAAGTGTGAAAGTGAGAGCATATGTAAATTATACAGGAGAGAGTGAGATCAGTCAGCGGATTTTTTTCTCTGCTCAACGCGACTTTTTATTTTTTGTCTGCGTCAAATGTTTGCTTTCGATGTTGAAAATGTGCTGTCTTGAATGTGTTGTGTGTAGTTTAGTGTAGATCTTAGAGAAAGTATTTTAAGTCTCATAAGACGGAAACGTAGTCACGAATTAGTGTTATACACTTGTTTGTGGCCACATTTAACCGAATTATGGCACTTGAAAACTAACTTACATACATATTATAAATAGATACACATGTTAGAAGTTAGATTATACTATTAGTTAGATCCAAACACGCAAACATACAGGAAAACAAACATGTAAATTGCATACATTTTTGGTAGATCAAAGGGAGATAACTCCGGGTCAGGGGACATAATAGACAACGAAACACTAACTTAACAGTGAAAGATAACTTTACACGCGGAAGCGAGATAGGTAAAGCCTGTCGCACACAGCTTGTGTAATGGTTGTTTAATATTATATGGGGGACATGAAGCAATTCATGTGTTGACCCTAAGAAAGTCAACTTTGTATGGGTAGTGAGTTAATTTACTATTTGAGGGCAGGTCTTATAAGACAATGGTCCGGTTCAGACATACCTCTAATTAATATAATATTGCGATTGAGAAGAGGGCTCACGCCAACCAGACAAGTTTGTGGCGATTGCCAGTAGCCAAGTAAAGTGATACTACATTGTGACAATAGTCAGTAGAAGTCTATTGAGGTACCCAAAACCAGGTTATCAGCAGTCTTTGACAAAAATTAGATACACTAATTTTTTAGAAACCTCTTGCGTCACAACCAATGAGTCAAAGTTGGTGACGCAACACAGGAGGGGAGGGTGTGTGTCAAAGACTGAAGTATAGAGGTCTGAGGTCCGCCTCAAGATAGAAGACCACCGGGAAGAGTGGTCAACCTCAAGTAGATCAGAGGTAACACATTGCCCCGATATGAGGGCAGGGTAGGTGATAGGAAGGGGGACTATTAACTAGTTCTCTCATGAGACACGGAGGCGTCGACCAGATAGTTAGTACTCTGGTCACGGCAGAATCACGCCTACGTGATAGCCACGGAGAAGTAGATTGCCACTCAATAGGAGACGGCTGCTATAAGCGTGCTGAGTGATACAGCACGCAAAAAGCCGAAGGACGCACAAGGTCCTTCCGCGTGCTTTGTAGCCACTCGAGTAGGAAAGTCAGAATGGGGACTGACTTCTTAGCGAGCGCACCGTTTAGTGTCGATAGGGGTTTCTGTAGCCAAGTAGATAGAGATTAGCAATAGGGTTAGGAAACTAGTGATAGGCAATTCTGTGGCTTTGTGTGTGATTTGATAGCGACTGTTTTGTAAATGTAAAGAGCCAACGGCAATAAAATGTATCATCCATTTCCTCTCACACGACTTGCAAGTTCCTTGTGTGGTGCGAGAGAAGTAATCCTGTGATGCCTGAAACATCGGTTGTTGACAAAGAAGAAGAAGAAGAAGAAGAAGAAGAAGAAGAAGAAGAAGAAGAAGAAGAAGAAGAAGAAGAAGAAGAAGAAGAAGAAGAAGAAGAAGAAGAAGAAGAAGAAGAAGAAGAAGAAGAAGAAGAAGAAGAAGAAGAAGAAGAAGAAGAAGAAGAAGAAGAAGAAGAAGAAGAAGAAGAAGAAGAAGAAGAAGAAGAAGAAGAAGAAGAAGAAAAAGAAGAAGAAGAAGAAGAAGAAGAAGAAGAAGAAGAAGAAGAAGAAGAAGAAGAAGAAGAAGAAGAAGAAGAAGAAGAAGAAGAAGAAGAAGAAGTAGTAGTAATAGCAGCAGCAGCAGCAGCAGCAGCAGTAGTAGTAGTAGTAGTAGTAGTAGTAGTAGTAGTAGTAGTAGTAGTAGTAGTAGTAGTAGTAGTAGTAGTAGTAGTAGTAGTAGAAGTAGTAGTAGTAGTAGCAGCAGCAGCAGCAGCAGTAGTAGTAGTAGTAGTAGCAGCAGCAGTAGTAGTAGTAGTAGTAGTAGTAGTAGTAGTAGTAGTAGTAGTAGTAGTAGCAGCAGCAGCAGCAGCAGTAGTAGCAGTAGTAGTAGTAGCAGTAGCAGCAGCAGCAGCAGCAGTAGTAGTAGTAGTAGTAGTAGTAGTAGTAGTAGTAGTAGTAGTAGCAGTAGTAGCAGTAGTAGTAGTAGTAGTAGTAGTAGTAGTAGTAGCAGCAGCAGCAGCAGTAGTAGTAGTAGCAGTAGTAGTAGCAGCAGCAGCAGCAGCAGCAGTAGTAGTAGTAGTAGTAGTAGTAGTAGTAGTAGTAGTAGTAGTAGTAGTAGTAGTAGTAGTAGTAGTAGTAGTAGTAGTAGTAGTAGTAGTAGTAGTAGTAGTAGTAGTAGCAGCAGCAGCAGTAGTAGTAGTAGTAGTAGCAATCAATCAATCAATTAATCATTCGGGGCATTCGCATAAGCGCTCCGTCCCCATCCTCAGCAGCCAGCGAAGAGTTCCAACACTAATAGTACCAGTAGCAATCTGATTATATGTCCGTCTTGCCTTTCCCCTAATCGTCGATCGTCGGCCAGATCCCTCGTCACCCCTCGCTGTCGCATTCTTGCCAGACCATGGTGATCCATTTGCTCCTCCGAGGTGTACACGTGGAACAGGATAAGCTGCAGAAGCTGCCGGATCAGCAAAGCAAGTCTCTAACTGTCCGGATTCCATCTTAGACCAATTGCCAATCAAGGCTTAGAGCCTGGTCTGTCCTGCCATGATATTAAGTCTTTAGATTGCCATTCTTCGCGCAAGGTTAAGGTTTGTACCCTTACAAGTGCGCTCTTCCGCCTGAAGTCGTTGGCACAATGTGGTGTGTCGGGTTTGGTGAGCGGTATGATAGTGATAATTATCTGGATTGAATGTCAGTTATTTCCGGTGTACCATCAAAGTTGGGTTGCTGTTGAGTTATTCTGTTCTAGTGTTGTACCATCAAAGTAGGGTTGCTGTTTAGCTATTCTGTTCCAGTGTTGTACCATCAAAGTAGGGTTGCTGTTGAGTTATTCTGTTCTAGTGTTGTACCATCAAAGTAGGGTTGCTGTTGAGTTATTCTGAATTAACATCTTGGCGGAGCTGTTGCAGGGAGGTTATGATACCCGTCTCGCGCTCAGAAGGTACGGGATTCGATACCTACATAAAATACTGGGAATGTTCACAAGAGCTCTTGGTATCTAATCATATAACATCCCCCTCTGCTTTCTTGGGCTGTGAGATCGAGTACCTAGCCTTCTAGGATAAAGGCGAAAAAACAGGAGGTCCCGAGTGCAAGTTTTGCAGGTTAAAAATCCCAAGGCAGTTGGAAAACATGAAGCGTAGGCCATAAAACCACTGCCCAGGCAAAATTATTATGGAACAAGTAAACTTACCCAGGTGTAGAAAGAGCCCGTTGCCTTGGATGGAATATGTATAGAAGAAGTAAATCTTGCACAAATGCACGCTGAGGACGGACACGCTGCACCTTTCAGGTGCATAACTCGGTGCGGTGCACTGCTCTCGTTAGAGGAACGGAGATGAAGAATTACAGTCTGTACAATCCTACATCTACCCCTGTCTCTTGGAGGGTTCGGCTAAAACACAGCCATTTCATATAAGATAGAGACTCCCATCATTTACTCTCTCTCTCTCTCTCTCTCTCTCTCTCTCTCTCTCTCTCTCTCTCTCTCTCTCTCTCTCTCTCTCTCTCTCTCTCTCTCTCTCTCCCAAACCGCCCTGCCGCGTATCGAACCCAAGACTACAGGCACGGTAGGCGAAAGTCTAGCCACTATGCTACCACGGCTCCGTAACGTACGTTGTGACTTCTATCACCGTCATATATGTGGTTCAATATTGAGGTACGTGTCTGATTAGTATAACTATGACGGGGCTTCAAGTAAACATCTTGAAAGTGTGATAGACATTACAATAACCATGCCATTGTCTTGTAACCTGTCAAGATTGTTGTTTAAGATATCAAGAGTGTTTAGCACGATGGTGCGGACGAACACGGTGACGTCATAAGGACTGTTTAAAGATGACCTCCTCACTTTTGACATGCACCAAAGAGGTGCAGCGTTCTGTTATCCTTGTTTTAATTAGTGAAGGGATAAAACCTAGAGATATTCATCGGCCAATGAAGGTCCAGTATGTTGATGGGGTAAATACCTAGAGATATTCATCGGCCAATGAAGGTCCAGTATGTTGATGGGGTAAATACCTAGAGATATTCATCGGCCAATGAAGCTCCAGTATGTTGATGGGGTAAATACCTAGAGATATTCATCGGCCAATGAAGCTCCAGTATGTTGATGGGGTAAATACCTAGAGATATTCATCGGCCAATGAAGCTCCAGTATGTTGATGGGGTAAAACCTAGAGATATTCATCGGCCAATGAAGCTCCAGTATGTTGATGGGGTAAATACCTAGAGATATTCATCGGCCAATGAAGCTCCAGTATGTTGATGGGGTAAAACCTAGAGATATTCATCGGCCAATGAAGCTCCAGTATGTTGATGGGGTAAATACCTAGAGATATTCATCGGCCAATGAAGCTCCAGTATGTTGATGGGGTAAAACCTAGAGATATTCATCGGCCAATGAAGCTCCAGTATGTTGATGGGGTAAAACCTAGAGATATTCATCGGCCAATGAAGCTCCAGTATGTTGATGGGGTAAAACCTAGAGATATTCATCGGCCAATGAAGCTCCAGTATGTTGATGGGGTAAGTACCTAGAGATATTCATCGGCCAATGAAGCTCCAGTATGTTGATGGGGTAAAACCTAGAGATATTCATCGGCCAATGAAGGTCCAGTATGTTGATGCATGCTCGTATCTTGTGTATATCTTTTATCTGGGGGCACACTAAATCTTTCAGCCACGTCGACCTCCAAGTGAGAGCAGTAAATTTCCGCTGTGTGAGTGAGTACCAATTCATAGCCACAAAAATGCATAAATCCAGGGCAACAAATGTGAGTCTGTTCAAATTTTTCCTCTGATGCTAAGAGAGTCAGTTCCAAACAAAAAGTAGATTTGGACCAAACAAAAACGGACGGCGGAAAATGGGAAGTAGGGGTGGGTCACAGTTATGGCTTAAAAGTTGTTAATATAGTAACAGACATGTTGTATTATATGTCAAATTAAAGGGGGTTACATATTAAAAACTACTGTATATAAAAGTTGTAGCATATCTTTTGCATGACGTAGCAGTCAACCCCAGTATTTTTTTAGCTGTTCGTAATTACTGGGCAAGTTTACGTTCAGTAGTTTGCCATTGGTTTCTGAAGGACCGGCAAACATACAGTGTTGTCATCTCCTTTTGATGAAAAAGCACTAAAATCGACCCAAAAAAGTACCAAAAAGCACCAAAAATTGTTGGAAAGCACACCAAAAAAAAATAAAAAAAAATGCACCAACGGTGTTTAGTACAAATGTAACAAGGTAGCACATTATAATTTATTATTATCACTTCATATTACAATGTAGTTTATTCCAAATCCGCCAAATCCCAATCAGAATTACTCTCGAGCCAAAAAAAAAAAAGCATTAAAGTACAATAATCTTTTTTTTTTTTTTTTGGCCGGGGGGGGGGGGGGGGGGGGCATTAAAACAAGCACTGCGGGTATTCATTCAAAATGTTATAAAGTGGCACATAATAATTTATTATAATCACTGAATATTAAAATCGACTTTATTCCAGATCTGCAAAATCCCAGTCAGACAACTCATCTTCAGTTTATGTAGCCATCTCCCGCTGTGTTTGCTGCTGCGATGATGATGATGATGATGATGATTAAAAGAAAAGTGTATATGCCTCCTGTGATCCAATTTTTCGTAGAATATCCTTTGGTAGTTTATCTTTTTATTCCATATCTAAAAGTCAAAACAGCTGTCAAACTCTTGATTCTGCTTGGTTTTCAGAAGTCACAGCTTGTACTTCACTGCAAGGTATTGTATTTCGTGTAAGTATTAGAACTCCTCCTTTGTCTCCTTCGTGGTCGAAACGTGTGGTACCAAGAACCAAGTGATGACCTGCGAATCTACAACCATGGTCAGACTGCGAGAACAGCAAATTAACTGATTCAGTGCCAAACAAAACGTAAGTTTGGACCATACATGGTAGACAATCAAATGAACAAATATTATAATGTACATTTCCGTTCACTGAGTACGGAAGATACTGTGAAACAAAACAAATAACACAATGACCCTAGTATGGCGAAATAATTCTTTCCGTCTGTCCAAATGGGAGGTCATATTTGGCGACATATTAGCCGTCGGCGCTGAATCGGTTAAAAGAGGTGTGGCCAAACAAGAACACTAGGCAGGAAGCCAAAGAAGATTGATAAACTAACACAGAACTGGTACGTTAGCCGCTACACGCTGCAGGATTTACTGAGGAGGGGATCCGAGCACTTATGGACTGAATGGTTCGATGTGCAATGAGGATGAGATGTCGACGAACAAACTAGCTAAGGGACATAACAACATAAGTTAATTAAAGGGAAATAACTCAAGATGTAGTATATGTATTATGTGATATAAAGAATTGTAGTAATTGTCTCAAATTTTTAAATAATTTATATACGTTTTATTAAATCCTAAAATGACATAGGTAATGTTATAAGAGATTTGAGACACTTTTAGAGATTTTATAAAAAAATATGGCTTAACTTTATAACCGTGAAAATTTATAACCCATATTTCTACTTTTTCTTGACATCCCATGTATTGTTTGTTAATTTTTAATGGAAGCCTATCCTATATTTGATCTATATTACATCTGATGGCTGTAGTTCTCTACAATGGTTGTAATACTCTGAAAATTGACTACTCCAAGCTGACCAACTTGAATGTCAAATATAACAATGATAAGAGCAGAGACTTCACCAGGCCTGATCTGCCTTCTGGGGACAGCATGGACAACGACATGGGAATGGGTGCTGGAATATTAGGCTCGGGAGCAAATGCCTTGGGCTTGGCAGGCCTTGGTGGTTTCAACTTTGGTGGAAATCAGCTTGGTCAGCGGTTGGGCGGCATGGGTGGAATGGGTGGCATGAACCAGGGAAACTCTGGCTCACCATGTATCCTGGTGTCTAACCTCGATGAGGATAAAGTCACTCCAGATGCTTTGTTTCAACTGTTTGGCGTTTATGGTAATGTGCAAAGGGTAAAGATCCTCTTCAACAAGAAAGACAATGCTCTGATCCAAATGGCAGACCCTTCTCAAGCACAGCAAGCCATCACATTTTTGGACAAAGCTCGCTTGTGGGGTAAACAGCTGAGAGTGGCTCCATCTAAACACCAGCTAATTCAAATGCCCCGAGATGGACAGTCGGATGCTGGTCTCACAAAAGATTACGTCAACTCACACCACCACCGATTTAAGAGATCAGGCTCCAAGAACTATATTTTCCCACCAACGGCAGTCCTGCACCTGTACAATGTAACTAACTTGGAGGAAGATGACATCCGCAGTCTGTTCTCTGAGTATGGAACAGTGAAAGCATTCAAATTCTTTAACAATGACAGAAAGATGGCTTTGATCGAGATGTCTTCAGTGGAGGAAGCTACATTGGCTCTTATTGGTCTGCACAAATTTCCGGTGGAACAACTTCCATGAGAG
>JACEFZ010020944.1:0-12998 GCA_014155875.1 Cepaea nemoralis
TGAGATTTGATTTAGTGATGTTGCAGCGTATAGTATATCTTATTTCCAGAGTTGATTCTAGCTTGTATTTCTTCCCTTATGATGTTGGAGCAGTTGAAGATTGTAACCCAGGTATTTGTATGTTTCCGTTCTTTTAATGGTCATATAATCTATTTGCATGTGGCCAGAGTTTTAGCCGTTCCTTCTCTTGAAATTACCATATATTCTGTCTTATCTTGGTTGATAACCAGCCCCATTTGTTTGAGCTTTTTCTTTTAAGTGAGTAATATTTCCAATATCTTTTGTTCATTTCTCCCTATAATATCTATATCATCTGCATAACCAAGCAGTCTGGACGTTCCTCCAATAGCACAATTCCTCCTTACCTTCCTTACAACTTTCTCTAGAGCTAGAATGAAAAGGAGAGGCGATAGTGCATCACCTTGTTTCAGGCGAGATGTTATTTGGAAAGGGTCGATTTCATGCCTTTATATGTTACTATATTATAAGTATTTTCCATGCATAGTCCTGATCATGTTGATTAACTTCCTTGGTATTCCAAATTCCTGCATAGCATTCCTAGACTATTCCTATGGACGCTATCATAAGCCTTTTTAAAATCCAAAAAAAATTCCAATTCCAATTCCAATTCCAATTTTCAAACCAAAAATTCCAATTCGCTCGTCTAACCTGCTTCCTCAGCGGTGGTTATTGTTGAGAGCCGTGGTTTTTGTGGGTTCATTCACCCTAACTCTTGTCTTGTGAGTCCTATCTCGGACTGATTATGTGGTTTGTGTCTGTGACGTCTAGGGTCGTTCGGCGGCTATCCTTGCGCTCTTCTGCTCTTGTAGTTCTCTTTGATGGTGTAGGCTTCTGGCTCGTCTCGGTACAGTCCTTGAAAGGACTTTCTATTTGGTCTTTTTGTCTCCTTTTTTTGTGTAGTTTCTGTGGGAGCTTTTCGACGTTTCCATTTTCCTCCTCGCGCGTGTTTTTCACTTTCGAGTTTGAGTTTCTGCTGCTTTCTTGTTATTTAGATCTCTTTTATATTCCCAATTTTTCTCGGCTATTTGTTGTAAGATAAATATCTGATCTATTGTTGATCTGTTTTGTCTAAAACCCGCCTGGTAGTCACCTAATATGTCTTCTGAATATGGTTTTAGTCTATTTAGTAATACCGCGGATAGTATCTTATAGCTTGTGGACAGCAGTGATATTCCTCTATAATTTTCACATTGGAACTTGTCTCCTTTCTTAAAGATAGGTATCAATAATGACTCTTTCCAGTCACGGCGTAGTTCTTCTGTCCTCCAGATTTTTTATTATTAGTTCGTATAGCTTCACATGTAATGCATGGCTGCCTGCCTTTATAGCTTCAGCAGCAATTCCATCATCCCCAATTGCCTTATTGTTTCTAAGTCGTGTTAATACATATAGGATTTCTTCAAAAACAGGTTCTTCAATTTTGGTTCACACGTTAGAACCTCTTCCTGTGGGAAAGTGTTACTTGGAGCTTCACAATTTAGTAATTCAATAAAATATTCTTTCCATGTGTTGCACATTTCCTCATTGGTATTTATCATATTCCCATTTTTGTCTTTTAAACCATATGTGTTGTGTTGGTGCCCTCGTTTCATTGACTTCAGTTCTTTAAAAAACTTTCTGGATTCGTTTTTCTGGTCATTAGCTTCCATATCTTTGATTATATTGCTCACATATTCTTGCTTCTGCTGTCGAACTCTTTTTGTAGCCTCTTTACATTCAGTTCTATATTGCTCTTCCTTTTGGATATTGTTGATGTCATGTAACCATACCTGTCTGGCATTCTTTTTCCTAATGACTGCTTCTTCCATTTTGTATTGAACCATCTGATCTTTCTATGCGTGGTTAACACACCGAGACATTCTTCTGCGTTAGTTTGAATTTGTGTTCTTGATGTTAGCCAAGCTTGGTCAACGGTTTCCTCCAACAGGTTATATATATATATATATATATATATATATATATATATATATATATAACCTGTTGGAGGAAACCGTTGACCAAGCTTGGCTAAACATCAAGAACACAATTCAAACTAACGCAGAAGAATGTCTCGGTGTGTTAACCACGCATAGAAAGATCAGATGGTTCAATACAAAATGTGAAGAAGCAGTCATTAGGAAAAAGAATGCCAGACAGGTATGGTTACATGACATCAACAATATCCAAAAGGAAGAGCAATATAGAACTGAATGTAAAGAGGCTACAAAAAGAGTTCGACAGCAGAAGCAAGAATATGTGAGCAATATAATCAAAGATATGGAAGCTAATGACCAGAAAAACGAATCCAGAAAGTTTTTTAAAGAACTGAAGTCAATGAAACGAGGGCACCAACACAACACATATGGTTTAAAAGACAAAAATGGGAATATGATAAATACCAATGAGGAAATGTGCAACACATGGAAAGAATATTTTATTGAATTACTAAATTGTGAAGCTCCAAGTAACACTTTCCCACAGGAAGAGGTTCTAACGTGTGAACCAAAAATTGAAGAACCTGTTTTTGAAGAAATCCTATATGTATTAACACGACTTAGAAACAATAAGGCAATTGGGGATGATGGAATTGCTGCTGAAGCTATAAAGGCAGGCAGCCATGCATTACATGTGAAGCTATACGAACTAATAATAAAAAATCTGGAGGACAGAAGAACTACGCCGTGACTGGAAAGAGTCATTATTGATACCTATCTTTAAGAAAGGAGACAAGTTCCAATGTGAAAATTATAGAGGAATATCACTGCTGTCCACAAGCTATAAGATACTATCCGCGGTATTACTAAATAGACTAAAACCATATTCAGAAGACATATTAGGTGACTACCAGGCGGGTTTTAGACAAAACAGATCAACAATAGATCAGATATTTATCTTACAACAAATAGCCGAGAAAAATTGGGAATATAAAAGAGATCTAAATAACAAGAAAGGCAGCAGAAACTCAAACTCGAAAGTGAAAACACGCGCGAGGAGGAAAATGGAAACGTCGAAAAGCTCCCACAGAAACTACACAAAAAAAGGAGACAAAAAGACCAAATAGAAAGTCCTTTCAAGGACTGTACCGAGACGAGCCAGAAGCCTACACCATCAAAGAGAACTACAAGAGCAGAAGAGCGCAAAGGATAGCCGCCGAACGACCCTGACGTCACAGACACAAACCACCATAATCAGTCCGAGATAGGACTCACAAGACAAGAGTTAGGGTGAATGAACCCACAAAAACCACGGCTCTCAACAATAACCACCGCTGAGGAAGCAGGTTAGACGAGGCTGAATTTGGAATTTTTGGTTTGAAAATTGGAATTGGAATTGGAATTGGAATTTTTTGTGGATTTTAAAAAGGCTTATGATAGCGTCCATAGGAATAGTCTATGGAATGCTATGCAGGAATTTGGAATACCAAGGAAGTTAATCAACATGATCAGACTATGCATGGAAAATACTTATAATATAGTAACATATAAAGGCATGAAATCAGACCCTTTCCAAATAACATCTCGCCTGAAACAAGGTGATGCACTATCGCCTCTCCTTTTCATTCTAGCTCTAGAGAAAGTTGTAAGGAAGGTAAAGGAGGAATGTGCTATTGGAGGAACGTCCAGACTGCTTGGTTATGCAGATGATATAGATATTATAGGAGAAAATGAACAAAAGATATTGGAAATATTACTCACTTAAAAGAAAAAGCTCAACAAATGGGGCTGGTTATCAACCAAGATAAGACAGAATATATGGTAATTTCAAGAGAAGGAACGGCTAAAAACTCTGGCCACATGCAAATAGATTATATGACCATTAAAAGAACGGAAACATACAAATACCTGGGTACAATCTTCAACTGCTCCAACATCATAAGGGAAGAAATACAAGCTAGAATCAACTCTGGAAATAAGATATACTATACGCTGCAACATCTACTAAAATCAAATCTCATAACACCAAGATCATAATACAGAAAACACTGATCAGATCAGTTGTGCTGTATGGCTCTGAAACCTGGAGTACAACGAAAGGAGACGAAGACTTGTTACAAACCTTTGAGAACAAAGATGCAAGACGTATCCTTGGGTCCTTTAGGAATACACAAAGTGGAGAGTGGAAAAGAAGAAGCAACAAAGACATTTATGATCTGTTTAAGTTCCCACTAATCACTGGTATCGTGAAGGCTAATAGACTGCAATGGCTGGGACATATAGAAAGAATGGAAGATAATAGGGAAACAAAACTCGCTTACACTCAGGAAATAAATGACCGTAGACCCCGAGGTAGATCAAGAAAACGGTGGAGAGATAATATACATACAGACATACAAGCACTAGGAATCAGCGACTGGCAAGAGAAGGTCAACCAAAGAGACGAATGGAGACGGATTGTATCTGCAACAACGAAAATCAATGGCTCGGAATGCTGAAGAAGAAGAAGAAGAAGAAGAAGAAGAATATATATATATATACTAGCTGACCTGGCCCGGCTTCGCCCAGCCCCTGGCGGGGATCTATCTATCTATCTATCTATCTATCTATCTATCTATCTATCTATCTATCTATCTATCTATCTATCTATCTATCTATCTATCTATCTATCTATCTACCTACCTACCTACCTACCTACCTACCTATCTATCTATCTATCTATCTATCTATCTATCTATCTATCTATCTATCTATCTATCTATCTATCTATCTATCTATCTACAAAATCTTCACTATCATGATGGATGTGGTTTTCGCTTCCGGGAAGGAAATTATACTACTCGGAGACTTTAACATTGACACCAACAAATCCAACATAATATGGGGAAATATAATTGCATCATACAATTTCCAACAAATAGTACAACAAGCTACTAGAGTAACAAAGTCATCTTCAACAGTCATAGATAACATTTATGTAATTTGCTCAGACAACATCATAGAATGCACCGTACCCAATTGTGCAATGAGCTATCACTACCCAATATGCTGCACGTGGTCTAAAAAAGGAATTAAAACTCCTAAACATAAACACATAAGTGTAAAATATAGAAGTTACAAAAATTTCAACCAAAACGCATTTTTACAGGACTTGCTCAGTTCACCTCTAGACAATGTTTATCAGCTTCCTGACCCGGATGATGCTCTGGAATTGTGGATGAAAACCTTTATTGATGTTTTTGATAGACATGTGGCAGTCAAGGAAGTTCGAGTAAAACACCACGTCAAGCCACCTTGGATCACCCAGGAAATACTTGAAATTATGAGAGACAGAGACAAAGCACATAAAAAGGGGGATCTCAGTGCATACCGTACTCTTAGAAACAAAGTTCAATATACCATACGACGGGAAAAGAAAAATTACTTTAAGAACTTAGTAATGGATAAAACAAATAGTAAGGATATATGGAAGGCAATTAACACCTTGACAAACAAGTATAACTTCCGAAATTCTTTACCATCAAATCATATTACATGCGACCAATTCAGTGATTTTTTTCAAACTGACATAGACTAGTTGAAGGCTTCAATACCTAATTCTCCTTGCAACTTATCTTTATTGTCATTGTTTTGCGAGAATAGATGCTCCCGCGATATTCTTTCCGACATACCGCTAATGACAATCACTGAAGTATTCACTTACCTCAGTAATCTAAAAAACACAACCTCATCTGGGTTAGATGGAATCAGCAACCGGATTCTCCGTTGTGCTGCGTCAGTGATCTGTATATCACTAACCTACGTATATAATCAGTGTCTCACCAAAGGCCACTTTCCATCAGCTCTCAAAATCGCTAAAGTGTACCCTCTTCTTAAATCTGGTTCATTGGACAATGGTCTCCCGAACAATTACAGACCCATTTCCTTACTATCATCCCTATCTAAGCCACTAGAAAAACACATCCATAAAGTAACATTACAGTATTTAGTTCGCAACAAGCTTATTGTTGACAGCCAATCAGGATTTCGACCAAAATATTCTTGCCATACGGCCCAAACAAACATGATAGAAAATTGGCACCAGAATATAAACAACAACAGTCTATGTGGAACTGTGTTTATTGATTTCAAGAAAGCATTTGGTATGATAGACCATGTTATCTTAATTAAAAAACTTGAGACAATGAAAATTGGCCCTAATGTAGTCACTCTAATATCATCTTTTCTATCAAACAGAAAGCAAGTAGTATCACATAATAAATCTCTGTCTCAAACCACTACCTTCAATATTGGAGTACCGCAAGGCTCTATTCTTGGCCCTCTATTATTTGCCATATATATTAACGATCTACCTTTGCATCTTTCGTCGTCCTGCGATCTATTTACAGATGACTGTACGGTGTACACAAACGCTGAAAACTGTATTTTACTGGAGTCGTCTTTACAACAAGAATTAAATGATGTAGTTATGTGGAGCTATTCAAACCGTATGCAAATTAACATCACTAAAACAAAATCAATGTTATTAACAACCAGACAAAGACTTCAAACTCTAAGCTCACACACATCACTTCAACTTCACATCGATAACATGCCAGTAGAAAGTGTAATTGAGCACAAAACATTAGGCATAATCATTGATAGAAACCTAACCTTTAATTCCCACGTTCAAGCGCTCATTAAACAAACAGCGAAAAAAGTCTACCAACTCGCCAAAATTAAAAACTTCCTTGATGAGGACACAAGGAAACTATTCTATACTTCTCATATACAGTCACACTTTGACTACTGCTCTACAATCTGGGACGGTTGTTCTAATTCAAACACCAAGCGACTTTACTCACTCCAGAAACGGGCCATGAGTCTAATCTATAGCAAACATTTAACTGACAATCCTAGCCTGTATAAACGCCTTCAGTTACTACCACTCCGCAAACGCCTGCTTTTCAATAAAGCTAAACTAATTCACAAAACCCTGCATCGGAATGCCCCAAATTACCTTTGGCCATTGTTTAATTATAATGCTATACACAGTAAACTTTTAAATATATTACACATTCCGAAGCCTAGGATCGACTTATACAAAACAAGCTTAACGTACTCTGCAGCTCAGCTGTGGAACAATCTTCCACAATAAATCAAAGACATCACCAATCCCTATTAATATAATCGCAAATTATTCGAACACTATCTCAATACGGATTACCTTCCCCCTTAATAATAGAGATAATAATAATAACAAAACCCTAGTATAACAGCCAGTCCCCTTTTGGTAGACCAGTATATTCCACATGGCTAATAACAAGTGTCAGATCATTATCTAATATTACAGTGTTGTGTAGTTTTGATGTTCGCATTTTGCCCATGCCTTTGTAATGCATATCTTTTATATTGTTGCTGTTCTCTGTTAGCCTTGAATGATGTGTGAATGAAATAATGTATGAAAGAGAGTGATAGAAGGGCAGAATATTAGACGGGCCTGCGTGCCCAATTCTTAACCCTTTGAAAATAAAGTTTGTTCTATCTATCTATCTATCTATCTATCTATCTATCTATCTATCTATCTATCTATCTATCTATCTATCTATCTATCTATCTATCTATCTATCTATCTATCTATCTGCCTGACTGCCTGCCTGCCTGTCTGTCTGACCCGGCCCGGCTTCGTCCAGCTTTCTTGTGGGGGAATCTCATTTAATTCATATAAGTAGTCATATAAGCTCCCGTTCCCGACTATCTGTCCGTCTGTCTGTCTATCTGTCTGTCTGACCCGCCCCGGCTTCACCCAGTCCCTGGTGGGGAGCATCTCATTTAAATAATATAAGTAGTCATATAAGCTCCCGTTCCCGACTACCTGAAGAAGAAGAAGAAGAAGAAGAAGAATATATATATATATATATATATATATATATATATATATATATATATATATATATATATATATATATATATATATATATATATATATATAAAACAGAGTGTATGTGGCTTTGTGGTCAGCTATGTATTGGATGCGTTCGATAAAGGTACATCCGATTGAGATGAAATTTTCTACACGTCTTCCTTTCATTCCTGTGCAACCGACTGTAATAGTTTCTTAGTGTAAAATCTTCTACTTATTTAATAATATTTACTTTTTCATTTTTCATTATATAATTTCTATATAGCAGGGGGACTTCACTCTAGAAAAGTTATTTCAAGGGGCATAACTTTTAATAACATTTCTATATACTTTATAGTTATATTGTTGGACTTACTTGCTCTATTGTTAAACTCTTTGTCTATAGTTATTTTCAGGCATATGAGTTATAATAAGTAATGATATAATCTTTAAGGCAGTTCAAAGTTTTCATAAAAATAATGCATAATGCATAACATTGTAACCCATCTTTTTCTGCTTAAAGAACTTATTAACTGTCATGTCGGTGATTAAAAACAGTTTTCATTAAACATAATGAATGGTGTGTGGAAGGACATTCTTTTAAGTTACTGTGCGCCAGGAGCTGGGCGAAACCACGCCGGGTCAGATAGATAGACAGACAGACAGATAGTCGGGAACGGAAGCTTATTTGACTACTTATATGAATTAAATGACATGCTCCCCACCAGAGACTGGGTGAAGCCGGGCCGGGTCAGACAGACAGACAGATAGACAGACAGACAGTCGGGAACGGGAGAGCTTATATGACTACGTATATGAATTAAATGAGATGCTCCCCACCAGGGACTGGGTGAAGCCGGGCCGGGACAGAGAGACAGACAGATAGTCGGGAACGGGAGAGCTTATATGACTACGTATATGAATTAAATGAGATGCTCCCCACCAGGGACTGGGTGAAGCCGGGCCGGGTCAGACTTAGAGGACGCATACAATAGAGTATCCTTCGAGCACTTGATGCAAACCCTCCTCAAACTGAAAGTGCACCCTCACCTTGTACGATGGATAGCTGCAGTTCTGCTCCAAAGGAAGGTGGTGCTAAGATGCGGGAGTTGGTCTTCTGAGCCGATACCGATACGTCCAGGATTGCCGCAGGGTTCACCACTGTCACCGGTACTATTCAACGTGTATACTGTGCCGATAACTGAACAACAGTTGGATGGGAGGGGTAGGATTCTGTCATTTGTTGACGACATTCTCGTGTATCGACAGGGTCGAGATAGACAGGCGGTTGCCAATGATCTGCAGGACGAACTAGATCGATTTTCCTCATGGTGTGCAGATGCCGGCGTCCTTGTCAACCCTGCAAAGGCAGCGGTTACATGGTTCTCCCTAAACAACCACATTGTGAACAAAGACCTGCCAGCAGTATGAATGGATGGGAGTATTTTAAATAGAGCCCAGTCAATGACTTATCTTGGCGTGAGGCTTGATCGTAGCCTGTCCTTCAGAGATCATGTCGATTATGTCATAACGAAAGCTCGAAAAGGTTTGTCGGCAATGAGAGTCATGCGACTGCCAATATCGAGCAAAGACTGCTAATACTTCTGTTCCAAGGACTGATGCTTTCACGCATCGAGTATGCCCTGGCCATCCTCACTGTCAGCCCTACACAGATTGGAAGACTTGAAAAGGTACAAAACGAAGCCATGCGCATCATTTTGGGCTGCACTAGAGACACCAGCTGTGTAGCAATGAGATACCTCCTTGACTTCCCGACAATGGAACACAGGATCAAGATCTGGAGAGCTCGTGCATACTTAAAAATAAGTGCAGATGAGCAGCACCCTCTGCATGACGCTATATTCAGAAAAAAGGGCAACAGGCTAAAGAGGGGCAAATCATGGATGGGTCGGGCGGAAGATGTCGTCAGACAGGTCTGCAGTCTTACCAGTATCAACCCCGGCAAGGAATGGGTGCCGGTGCCTCCAGCCTTTAAGTGCACTTTCTCCTGCATTATCACACTCGACAGACGGTGCAGAGAGCAGAACCCTGCCGTTGTCAATGCAGAGGTCAACGCGCTTATCTATGAACACTCGGATAGCCCTGAAGTGCTCATCTACACAGACGGATCTGTTATAAAGCAGCAGAGAAGTGCGTGGGCATTTACAGCCCGTTCAGCGGGCCGAACCGTTCAAGAATCCAGTGGTGCCCACTCTATGACCACGAGCAGCATGACGATGAAGGTGATGGCAGTTATACAGGCTTTCATATGGCTGGAATCACAGCATTATACCAACGTGTGTGTACTAAGTGACTCAATGAACATGATTCAGAAGGTCGAAGCTGGAGCCGTACGCAGACAGTGGATTGAGTCGCTGCGGAAGTCTGTTGTTCGTAAAGTCACCTTCATTTTCGTCCCGGGACATGCGGGAGTCGAGGGAAATGAACGAGCTGATAAACTGGCTGGCTCTGCACCCCCTGTAGATGGCCAGCCCATGGATCGTGCCGATGTTATTAACGCCCTTAAAGATATGGCGAGAACAGAAGACTTTGAAGTCAGTGAATCCACATCGCTGTCCAGGATGAAAGACTTGGGAGTAAGAATCAGCACGGCCAGACACGAGAGGTACATTGGGAAAACGAGCTGCCTCGTCAACCAACACAGAACTGGCGGTATTAGCCACCGGACGCTGATGCTTGGGGGGGGGGGGGGGGAGGATCTGAGCACCTATGGACCTGTCCGGAGTGATGAAGATACACCAACTAATAATTGATAATTGATAACTTCTCGGCCTTCCCCTTGTTCGTTTCCCCTCAATCTTGCCAGTTATCACCACGTTCTCCAATTAATTTATTCTTATAACGTGTCAACAAATGTGTGACTGTCTATTTCTAATTTCTCTAATCAGTTTACGGTTTTAATTTCTTTCTTGTAGGACTTGGTCGTTGGTGTTTCCGTCTGTCCATGGTATTCTTTGCATTTTCCCCAAACACCTCACGGTTCCACGGCCATCAGGTGTTTCCAGCTTGTCTTCTCATTGTCCAGGCTTCACATCCATACAAAAGTACAGTTTCTATGTAGCACCTCAACACTCTGTTTCTTGTTGCAAATGACATTTTGTTATTGGTCAGTATGTTTTCAATCTTGCAAAAGGCTAACTACTCCATGGCGATTCTTGCTGTAATCTTTTTAGAGCATCTTCCATCAGATGTTATGACTGTTCCGAGATAGTGGTACCGATTCACTTGTTTAAGAATATCTTCATTTACTTGTATATTCCATTGTGGTGTTTCGTTCTTCCTAGTGACGACCATAATATGTGTCTTTTTACAATTTAATAATAACCCTAGTTGTGTGCAACAACGGCAACTACAAAATGTCGCAAATCCTTCTCATTGTCTGTAATCAATACTGTATCATCTGCATATCTAATGTTATTGATGTTTCTTCCCCCAATGGTGATTCCTCTCATATCTTCTACATTTCTGATAATATGTTCACGGAATAGGGAGAAGAGATCTGGAGACATTACACATCCCTGTTGCACACCTCACTTAAAAGGCTGATAGTGACCTAGGTCAGTATCAAAATCTCATGGCCGCTTGCTGTTTCCAACATGTTTTTTTACAAGTCTAAGGTCTTTCTCATCAATTTGTAGATCTGAGTGGGGGGGGGGGGGGGGGGGGGGGGGGGGGGTGAGGACCGGGAATTTTTTTCACGTGGACTTACAGTAACACACATTTCATCTGGTCTCTGGGCAGTGAGATAGGACGCCCGTGTGTATTGTTGCGCACGTAAAAAATCCCTTGGCAGTTGGAAATCGAAAAACAGTAGCCTAACGGAGCTGCCCGGGCAAAATTTCGAGTTAAAAATCTACCCAAAGTATTTCAGGATCCTCGCCGGTGCTACGGAGTTCGTGCAGTGAGCTGAGATTCTCTGGACTCAGGCTTGAGTTAGGAGTAGAACGGAGCACTTATGGGTTTGTGGTATATATTTTCGCAAGCCGTCAACGTCGCTGTGAATATTCCCCGGAGTTAGGAGTAGAACGGAGCACTTATGGGTTTGTGGTATTTTCGCAAGCCGTCAACGTCGCTGCGAATATTCCTCGCAATTCAAGATTACGACCGCAACAGTGCCGGCTTGTTCTCCACTTCTAAAATCCTAATTTTACAACAACAGACTCATTCTCGACGTGATAGCCAAAAACTTGGCCGGGAAAAGCTAACATAAAAATAGCAACGACCGTTCACGGTCTCATTGTGCGTACCACAAACTCGTCGTCACTAGAAGAAAGCCGACTGTGATTGTTGGAAATGGCAGTCTCGAAAATCTCTACGAACGCAGAATAGAAACTCAAGTCAAGAGAGAAAAGAAGGACCAACAAACCAGCAGCCAGTGTATTTGGAAACCTAACCAAATCTAGGACCCGACATCTTGGTGTTGAAATGTGGTGTTGGAGCCATTCAAAAAGAATGAAGGTAAACACAATAATATATTTTATATTACGCTATTCAGTTATCCCTTTTCATGAAGAAGTCGGCGAGTCAATGTGTTGTAAACCACGTGATTAGTCCTTAAGAAATTAATTTAGTAGAAACTAAATAGTATATTCAGTTATCATAGTCATGGATAAACTGTACATTAGGATAAAGCACAATGAGTTTTTTTTTTTTTTCCCAGTTAAAAAACTTAATGTAATGTGTAAGCGTTAGACCTAGGTTGTACATTTTATTTCTTAAGTAGTTAAACTCAAAAAGCAGTGATTTAGAAGTTGGTGAGTAACTTAAGATTTAGAAGGCTAAGAATACTTAGTGTGGTGGTAAGAAAACTATTTTAAATATGGAAACACTGGTAAGACAAATTAGTGAAACTGCCACAGAGGTACTGACAATGTGAACAGACTGAAACAGAATACTGACACTGTGAACAAATTGTCACAGAAGTACTGACAATGTGAATAGACTGCCACAGAAGTACTGACAATGTGAATAGACTGCCACAGAAGTAGTGACACTGTGAACAAACTGTCACAGAAATATTTACACCGTGAAGAGACTCCCACAGAAGTACTGACAATGTGAACAGACTGTCACAGAAGTACTGACACTGTTAACAGACTGACACAGAAGTACTGACAATGTGAACAAACTGGTACATAAGTATTGATTCTGTGAACAAACTT
>JACEFZ010020945.1:0-13606 GCA_014155875.1 Cepaea nemoralis
GAATGCCTACACAAAAGTCCTCCATAAAAAAATACAGTTCATCGTCGATGGAAGCGGCAGTCACCAGAAAGACTTCATTGACCCGGGTTTTATCCCATATGGCTCGGTCTCTTTCCACAGGACGACCCCCTGAAAGCGCTGCACAAAGAACGAACTCCGTAGCTCCAGCGGCGACTCCCTGGGAGTCTCCTGAAAAATATACTCGTCAGCCGAAAAGGCAAGCCAGTCAATTCAGCAACAGTCAGCTGCCATCGTTCCGAACATGCAGTTCACGCTACAAACAACCACGGACAGATGTAAAAGCCTTCCACGCGAAACTCACAGCGCACAGTGTCGCGCCACGCACTCACTCAGTAGCAGGCGACGGAACTATATCCTCCTTAGTCGCCTCTTACGACGTGCATGGTAAACAACAGTGTTACTATTCTTTGTTCCCCCGTATGAGCCCCGGCAACACACGGGCAATCTGTTTTCTGATGAAAGCTAGCGCTGCTATAAGTACCACTTTAGTCCCAATTTCTTTATTTCTGATTTTTTTTCTCTTCTTGATACATTGAGTATTCTTCTCATGATTCTCATTTCTGTTGTAATTTTTCTGTTCCCTTTTACTGTTATTGTCCAGGTTTGCCATTGGTATCATAGAGTTGATAGGAAGATTATGTTGTAGAGTGCTTTCTTAGTATCTGTTGCTACTTATTTGTTCTTTAGTATTGGTGCCATTTGTCCAATGAGTTGGTTTGTCTTATTGCATCTATTTTCGATCTCGTTTTCTGATTTGTCATTTGATGATATTATACTTCCTAAGTATTCGTCTCCAGCGTCTCGACTTGTCCTGCCACTGGATTCACATGGACTCAGGCGAGAGAGTGAGGTCGACGAATTGCGTAACTCTTCCTCACTTTAATCCAAGTCATCGCGCAAGTCATTCTTCATCCAAATCTCCAAGGCCAGTGTGGCCTTTGGCAGACTGTACAAGAATGTATGGGACAGAACTGGAATAAGCCTGCAAACGAAGCTAAAAGTCTACAAAACAGTTGTATTATACCTTAGAATGTGATCAACATAGAACAATTAGTATAATGAGTCACATCACAAAGATTTTGTTACGAATTATCATGCAAAGAGTGAGGAAGAAAATACAACCTGAAATAGGGGAAGAACAATGTGGTTTTGTAGAAGGAAAGGGTACAGTAAATGCTGTGTATATGCTGCGAACAGTTATTGAACGTGCTTTAGAAGTAAACAAGGATATACATCTTTGCTTTATTGACTACACAAAGGCTTTTGATAGAGTTAGACATGTCAACATTGTGGATATGCTTGCAGATCTACAAATTGATGGGAAAGACATTAGACTTATAAAAACATATATTGGAAACAACAAGCTGCCATAAGGATTGATAATGAAGTAGGACAATACCAACCTATTAAGAGAGGTGTTAGGCAGGGATGTGTAATGTCTCCAGATCTTTTTTCCCTATACAGTGAAAATATTTTCAGAAATGTAGAAGACCTAAATGGAATCAGCATTGGAGGACGAAACATAAATAACATTAGATATGCAGATGATACAGTATTGATTGCAGACAATGCACAGGATCTGCAACAATTAGTAGACGCTGTGGTTGTACACAGTGAGCAGCTGGGGTTGGAATTAAATTGTAGGAAGACACAGGTTATGGTCGTCACTAGGAAGAACGAAGTACCACAATGTAATATACAAGTAAATGGGAATATTCTTCAACAAGTGAAGTCGGTTCAATTATCTCGGAACAGTCATAACATCTGATGGCAGATGCCTTGAAGAGATTAGAACAAGAATCGCCATTGCGAAAGTAGCCTTTAGCAAGATGAAAAACATTCTGACCAATAAAATGATGTCAATTGAAACGAGAAAAAGAGTGTTGAGGGGATACATAGAGCCTGTTCTTTTGTATGGATGTGAAACTTGGACAATGTGCAGTCAAGCTGAAAAACATCTGATGGCTGCAGAAATGTGGTTTCTGAGGAAAATGCAAAGAATACCATGGACAGATAGAAAAACCAATGACCAAGTACTACAAGAGACAAATGAAAATCGTAGATTGATTAGAGAAATTAGACGTAGACAGTCAAAATTTTTTGGACATGTTATGAGAAGAAATGGACTGGAGAACTTAGTGACAGCTGGCAAGATCGAAGGGAACAGACCAAGAGGAAGACCGAGAGGAAAATACCTGGATGGCTTGGCCACATGGCATGGACGAGACAGGAACACTGAGCTGATCCACGACTCTGGTGATCGAGTGAAATGGCGAATCATGACCGCCGACGCTTTCCGGCATGGCACATGATTGATTGATTATATGTTTGTGAAACCTGGATTGTTTATCAGCGACACGCTAGGAAATTAAACCAATTCCACACAGTCTGCCTAAGGAAGCTACTGAAGATTAAATGGCAAGACAAGATCCCAGACACTGAAGTCCTAGAAAGAGCGTTCATGCCCAGTATCCACACTCTACTGATGAAGAATCCGATTCGCAGGGCTGGTCACTTGACTCGCATGCCAGATCACAGGCTCCCTAAACGATATTTTTACAGCGAATTGCGTTGTGGTAAACGCTCCCAAGGTGGCCAGAGGAAACGCTTTAAAGACACTCTGAAAATCTCTCTGAATGCTTTCGGAATTCATCATGATACCTGGGAGACTGCAGCCAGAGACCGAAATTCGTGGCGTGCATCATTACACAAGGGTGCAGTCATGTGTGAGGCAACCAGGACTGCAAGAGCTGTGAAGAAAAGGCAGGACAGAAAGACCACTGCAGGAAATCCTCCTCCAGAAGCTTCAAGCATTCTTTGTCCACATTGTCAAAGAACATTTCGAGCCAAAATAGGCCTTATCAGCCATCTTAGAACCCACGGCTCCATACTTTCAACCCCATTGGATGAAATGAATGGTCATCATCATTCTTGATGGACAAACAACACAACACTTCCTAAGTACTTGAAGCCCTTTACTTGTTTCAGGGGATGTTGTATTCCTTACACACTTCGTTTAGACTATTTAGGTGGACTTGTAATTCTGCTTCTAATTTTACTATTAGTGCTTGATCATTCGCAAATAGAAGTTCTTTAATGGTGTAATGTGCGTCTGGTTCTTTGTCTGTGTTCTGTTCATCATGCGGTGTAGTTACGGTCCCACTTTGGCTGTTTTTTTATAAAAAAAAATATGCTGTCTATTTGGGTTATGAAAGGGGGGGGGGGGGGCAGGACACAACCTTGTCGTACTCCGGATCTTATGGTGAAAGGTTCTGTGTGTCCTCCGTTTGTTCTTACCGTGCATTCACCGCTGTTGTATGTAAGCTTCTACTTTGGCTTGTTAGATGTGTAAATATGTACTAACTCCATATCGTTTAAGGATATCCCACATAGGGGTGAAAAGTGAAAATTAGTAGCCTGCTGATGACCAGCAGACTACACAAGTCAACCTCTGCTCCCGGTTTTGTAGACAGAGAAACCATGACCGCGAGGTCATCGGTCATCGGAGATCTGGCTTGCCAAAGGGGACGGATTTTCCTTGGTCAGATTTTTCTGTCCTATACCTGCGACTGTCCTAGAAAGCCGGTAAGGAAATTTTCATAGTGCTCATAGACAAAGAAAGAAACATAATCAGACTGACCCAAATGGAAACAGAAGCATCCTTAAAGAACAACGAGACAGATCGGTGATTAAGGGAGGTAATACAATTAAATATGGTATATCTTTTTATTTGGTTTATCAGCACGAGTTATTTTTCTTGGTTTATGATGACTTCAGGTGTGGTAACATATAAGACATTTTGTGGCTTGACGGACATAGATGTCGGCAAGATATTGATTGTATCATAGTGTAGGGAAACTGCTTTGGATCTGTGATGCGCTAGAACCTTCATATTAAGTAGACCTGAATGTCAGACTTTGAATTTATTAGCGGACAGGCATTGACCCTGTGTTCAACCTCGATTATGACATTGTCAGCGTAGCTTCCTAGAGATTACAGTAACGAGCCAGTTTGGAAAACTGTGCAAACTAATACATAAATATTGATATGATCGAAAATTCCATTCCTATAACACTAGCTTGGGATAGTTTGGTTTTCGTATCCAACTCACGTTGGTGGATGTTACACAACTCATTGTTGCCTTACTCGCGCGTTTCTGTCATCTTCTTTGTAGTGAGACTGGTCAGCTTGCCTCTTTGAAAAATGGTTAACAACATGATGTTACTGTAAATACATGCCAATGTCGAAATTCTGGCTTTTTAGCCAGAGAGACGTATAGGATAACTCAGAAAGAGAACTGATAACTCGCACCAGAGGAAGACAGTACACATTCTTTGGGTATGTCATGAGAAGCATACAACTGAATTATGTCGTTACAGCAGGAAAGTCAGAGGGAAGGAGATGAATAAGGAGAGCAAGACAGAAGATGTTGGACAGATTGACATCAAGGCATGGAGAAGCATCAGTATCAGAAACGTGGGATCATTGTTACGACTAAAATGACCAGTGGTAGAACAGACAGAGGTAGGCCGAGAGAAATTATGCTTGATGCTCTAATACAGGCGCTCGGAACCTAAAGTTTGTGGGCCGGCCAAATCAGTTGGTCCGACTCTGTCAAGACTCGAAATTACAAAATAAGAGCTTGTTTCATAGCAATATAAATTGATATTAAGTCAATCATAATCGTAGTGTAAATTCTGTGTGACAAGCAAGGTACTTCCATTACGTGTTGATGGGCAGGACACATACGAATACAACAGACACGTTCGCTTCTCGTCGGCTGCCGTGACTCAGAGGATAATCAGTGCCTGGCCTGTCGGGAGTGTACACGTTGCGAAGTGTTAACACACTTATAACACTGATCAGAGAAAATAATCTCGTCGCTGGCGACACACACACACACACACACACACACACACACACACACACACACACACATACACACACACACACACACACATATATATATACACACACACAAACACACACACACCTCCACCCACCCACACACACAACACACACAACACACACAACACACACACACTATTATATTATTATTATTATTATTATTATTAAAACTTTTGTGGTGTAACATTCCATAAATGGCAACAACAAAGTAGATACTAGTTGTAGAATTTCCAAGAGAAATGGACAACAGATTGTATTTTTCTCGAAGTCAAAGGCAAACACGTGTGCCTAGTTTATGACAGGGAGGGGCCCCACACAACTTCTCAGATCCCTGATTTTAACGTGAAATCATTTGAAGCAAAATTAAAGCTGTGGAAACTCGAAAGAAATAACACAAAAGAACAATTTTCCCGAATATGCTGGTGAATGTGAAAACTATTTCTTGCCAGAACTGTGTCACAAGCTGTCACAATTGATGACGAAATGAATGCAAGAATCTCCAAGGCCAGCACGGCTTGGCAGACTACAAAAATATGTGGGACAGAAATGGAATAAGCCTGCAAACAAAGCTGCAAGTCTACAAAGCAGTCGTATTATCCACACTGCTATATGCTTGTGAAACCTGGATTGTTTATCAGTGACACGCTAGGGATTTTAACCAATTCCACACAGTCTGCCCCAGGAAGCTATTGAAGATCAAATGGCAAGACAAGATCCCAGACACTGGAATCTTTAAAAAAGCGTCCATCCACACTCTACTAATGAAGAATCAGATACGCTGGGCTGGTCACTTAATTCGCATGCCAGATCACAGGCTCCCTAAACAATTTTTTACGGTGAACTGCGTTGCGGTAAACTTTCCCAAGGCGGCCAGAGGAAGCGCTTCAAAGACTGAATATATGGCTCTAGGCTGTGAGACTGCTGCCTATCATTATTACGCAAGGGTGCAGTTATTTGCGAAGCAAACAGGAGTGCAAGAGCTGTGGGGGAAAGGGGGGGGGGGGAGTGGGGAAAAAACACACCGCAGGAGACCTTCCTCCTGAAACATCAAGCATTAGTTGTCCACATTGTCAAAGAACATTTCCAGCCAAACTAGGCCTTGCCAGTCATGTTAGAACTCATGGCTCAACATTTCCAAGCCCACTGGATGAAATAAATGGTCACCTCATACTTGATGGACAAACATGAAAACAGTAGGAGTTTTTCTGACATACTTCTACATGTTAACCTCGAAGCAGTACAGTTACTATTATTCTGTAATAATAGTGCTGCGGAACTTTGTTGACACAATCTAAATATAATGTACGTATTGTTCTTAGCGAAATAATTTATGTATCCCGAAATTGCACGAGTTTGTTTTTCTCGTAGGTCATGCTTGATTGTGATTCTGTTTTCAAACCTGTACTACCCATTTGCCGTCTACGTGGCGAAGAGCTTACGGACGCGATTCGTAAGCCCGCTTACCCACGTTCGAAACATCTGCGCGCTATTTGGCAACATACCTCGTTGCGCTGGGTTTTAACAAATAGTTATGGGAAGCAGTTGTTCAGAAAGCACTGGCAAACTACTGAAAGTAAACTTGCCAAGACATCAACAACAGCAGTAAAATGCTGATGTTGATAGCGATATCTTGTAAACAAAGGATATGCACATACACAAAATTTAAAAAAAATTAAAAATAAAAGAAAATAAAATAAAATTACCGAGACACAGAGGTGTTTCCAAGGCACCAGGGCCGGGTTATATACTGGCCAAGACCTATTGACGCGACCTCGTCGAGCGTCCTGGGCAACAGGTCCCTTCGGGGTCCTGGCTAAAGTCAGTAGGATCGCCGATTCCTCCGAAGTCGGAGAGTGTCTGCCTGTACGGCGAGGAACCACCAGTCTGCACACCAATAAGCCAGACATGGGACAACGGATACTCACGCAAACCTCAGGTCTTGAATGACATCACACTGATGTTGGACAACAGGATGCCTTCATCCGACATACAGGACTTCGCGTTGGAGCTCAAGCCAACGAACACAAGCAAGCAAGCAAATAAAACTACCCAGTTAGGAACATGTTTTAAGGGTATACACAGCATTAGAATTTATAATTAGCAAGGTATTCAGTGGACCCAATGGATAGGTCGATGAAGGAGTAGAGGGTGTCAGCTTTCAAAGGAGACATAAAACACTTCTTTCCCTCCTCTAGCCCGTGGGACACCCTTGGGCAAGGTGGAGTACCAGATTAGCCCCTTGCCTCTTTTCCAACCAGGGCTAACGTGAAACCAAGTGAGCGCGAGGAAGATTGAGCTTGTGAGAGCAGCCGACAGATAACTGTTGGTTATGGTCTCCAGTTCGGGATGGTATGCAGAAGATCTCTGTAAAGAGGCAATGGCTCCGATCACCGACCAGTATGGTCATTGCCAAGAAGGAAAACAATGGCAGCCTACATCTTTTACAGGTGAACAGAAAACTATCGCAGTCAATGATAATTTACACACGGCAGCAGGGACAGGACAGTTAGTTTATGATAGGGAAACATTTGGTGAATTTATTATTATCAGGTAAGTGCTGCACGGAAATAGCCACGGAATGATGATGCCGATTTACCAAGATACTTTGTAGTGAAACTAGTTCTGAAAGATCTTACGTTCTGATTGAGTTAATATGGTTGTTTCGAAAGATTTTACGTTCTGATTCAGTTAATACTGTTTGCAAGTGGTGTGTTTATCTCATACATTTTGTGTCACAGCATTATCTCACACGTAACAGTCTTTTTGTTATTATGAAGGCAGCCATTTGTCAACTAGACAGACCTTTTGCACTCCTTGGCACACACATTGGGGAAAGAAAATTAACTTTGCAAGGCCTTCGTATTCAGAACCCTGCTGTCTGTCATACGTTAACAATTTACTGTAGAATCATTCATATCACACCAGTTCACATTTCGTGTGTGTCATGTATTGAGTTTCAATATATTTACTTGTTTTATGAATATACTTATTCACTAACATCAGAGTCTTATATGATATGAATTAAAATTGAAATGAA
The DNA here is from genome assembly GCA_014155875.1 of Cepaea nemoralis. NCBI lineage: Eukaryota > Metazoa > Mollusca > Gastropoda > Stylommatophora > Helicidae > Cepaea > Cepaea nemoralis. The sequence goes on from JACEFZ010020945.1 coordinate 7,967, forward strand.
GTGTTTTATACAGACTGTTATTGAGTGAGTGAATGGGTGACTGAGTGAGTGAGTGAGTGAGAGATTGTGTCAGTGAGTGAGTGAGTGAGTGATCGAGTGAGTGTGAGTGAGTGAGTGAGTGAGTGCGTGAGTGAGTGAGTGAGTGAGTGAGTTGGTCTACAGATGGTCCTCATTACACATCAAACTATTAGCCCATAACCACTCAGATCCCTTCCTCAGTATCGCCTTCAACATATTGCGACTGACGACACCAGTTCTATGTTGGTTGTTGATTCTTCTTTGACTTCCAGCAAGCGCTTTTGTATGGCCTCAACCCTTTAGACTTAATGACCGTGCAGAATCACATTCATATTTTGAATCATTTACTCGCCCTTCCTCCCTGAGATCGTTCAGATATTCAGCCCAGTCCATTGCTCACTCCTTCCCACAGACTGCACTTTATCGCCGTAAAATAGTGGATTCGACAGGGATCCGATCACATGACCACAGGGTGGACAGACAAGCGTCTTAACCACTTCGAAACCGCGAACAATTTCTGTTGTTTTTGTTTGCGCTCGCTCGCTTTGAACTCAAGCGTAGTCCATACACACTACTTCTAGTAGTGCTGGACTGAATTTTGTGTGTGGATTAGCTTTCCCTATTAACGGTGTCCCTCGCCCTCAGGCAAACTCACTCCTACTTCAGAGGTACTTGTAATTTACGTCCCAAAGTCAAGGACCCTGTGTAGGGGTTGAACACCTTACCTCGGCATCAGCACACCGGATGTTTAAGAACACGCGTTCTTATCCATTCGGCCATGCTGACCTACCCGCGGACAAATGAGGAAGTAATAACTGAAACACAATGTAGATTGCAGTAGTAGAGAAAAACCAGAGATGCAACTGGAGCATTAAGAACATAAGCAGACACAATAATCACACGGGGAAAAACGTGTCCGTATTGTTCACTGACACCTTAAAAAATATCTTCAACCGGATATCCTTGAGGACTCTTGTTACGATCCTAGAATACATAAAGATAGAAGAAAAAGCAGAAAAAGCTCCCGCATGGAAACAGTGTAGTGGTACTTTTTTTTTTTTTCGTTGTTTATCTATCTGTGTTATCCTGTCCTTGACAAAGATTCTGAGAATCGAAACGTCGGCCGTCCTGTGTGTCGTAGTGTACGCTTTTGTGTGTATTTATTTTATTATTCATTTTATATATTTATTGATTACTTCTGATTTGGATTTTCACCTGTATTCCGGTATACGATGGATCTCCTTGTAAGGTATGTTCACGTGTTTGTATTTAGTACGTTTCTTCTCGCAGGAGCTTAATATACCTAATTGTTTCAAATTCATCAAGATAGAAAAACAGCAAGCTTGCTCGCAAGATGAAGCTAAACAGACCTAACACTCAGTGGGTTCGAATAAATACAGGAAACACAATCAGATACAATGCCAAGAGGCGACACTGGAGGCGTAGGCTACAACCTCAAGATGTAATCTCTTACATTCTGGAGACTGGCCTCTAGCCATATAGTGATACAATGTTTGTGTTGTTGCATCTAGCTTCTCTGCAATAAAATTGTCATTCTGATTGTGAAACACAAACAAACAAACAAACAAACAAATAAAAAAACAAACAAACAATCAATCAAACAAAATCCAAAACAATCAAACAAATAACAACCAAAACAAACAAACAAACAAACAAACACACAAAAACAGTCATGAGATTGATAAAAACAAACTGTTTGTACGCAGTTATATCAATTAAAAAGAGAAACAAAACCAACACCGAGTAGAAACATCAAAGTGGGTGTAGACCAAGGACAACATTTATAAAACAGTCATGCCCAAATCTACCTACGCATGGAAATAAAAATCGCGGGACAAGACAGACAACCGCGGAACGGAGTGATCAGAAAGCGCCACAACCAGTTCAAAGTCTGAAATACTTGATCATGGTGACAAGCACGCACACGTTTCTGTCATCTTTTGTGTTGTTATTTCGTGCTGCTTGAGTGCCCTTAGCTTACAATGTCTGGGGTCTGCTTCTTATACGCAAGACGTTATAATACTGAAATAATTACCAGACTATATGACTTATTTATAGATAATTGTTTCCCTACAGTTAGCGGAATGACCAGGGCATACATTTCTTCCTCTATTGCTACACTTTACCCCCCTCCCCAACCCTCCAACACTTTGTGACATAATCCCTCATACAACCCTCGCCAAGCCATCATATCCGTTGCTATCTGTTTCAACTTTCTCGGCATCTTCCCCATTTTATTTATCTATCTCTCTAATTCTATTTAAGTCTCCCTAAAAACACAGGGTCATTTGCTCTGTTGATCATAGACAAGGGAATGTCTAGTTAAACCTTTAGCGGGGTTCCTCTGTGCGTGTTCTAACCACAGTATCCAATACTATCACTACCGCATGTGTACGATTGCTGATGTCTGCAGACAAGACCTCTCCTGGGCTGAAGAAGGCGGTCACCACGCCGCGTATATCCATGTCTTTCACTTCCGATCAACAAAGACCCAGAACATTACCAAAGAACCCAACACACATCCAACGATATGTAATATGTACGTTCTAACCTTTCGGCCTCGAGCTTATTTTAACTTATTTTAACTGACACAATTAAACTGCTACATATATCAGGCATTCCACGTCTAATAGAGCCTCGGATATTCAAATCCCCCACCATAATAATAAAAAAAAAACGCCCTAAAGCATGACCCCGCTATAGATCTGTGATGTAATTTAGCCATCCAACTGTATAGGTCTCAATGCACGAGAAATAGGCGCTCGGTCTGTTCCCCTGTTGGCGTAGAAGGAATGGGGGGGGGGGGGGGGGCGGTGGGTCAAACCCTCGTACGTAGCATCCCATTAACTACATTAACATGCCATCCGCGCATAAAACACATTCACAAAAATGAGTGAACTCTCTAATAAGGTATTAGACTACTTCTTGACCTTGCACATTGCTAACATTTCCCGGCTTTATGAATTATTTGAGTGTGGTATATATCTCGCAAGCCGTCAACGTCGCTGTGAATATTCACCTCAATACCATTTCAAGATTACCACCGCAACAGTGCTGGCTTGTTTCCCACTTCTATAATCCTAATTTTACAACAACAGACTCATGTTCGACGGGATAGCCAAAAACTTGGACGGGAAAAACTAATATAAAAACAGCAATGACCGGTTCACGGCCTCATTGTGCATACCACAAACTCATCGTCACTAGAAGAAGGCCGACTGTGAATGCAGGAATTGGTAGCCTCCAAAATCTCTACGAACACAAGATAGAAAAGCAAGTCGAGAGAAAGAAGGACCAACAAACCAGCAGCCAGTGTATTTGGAAACCCAACCAAATCTAGGACCTGACATCTTGGTGTTGACATGTGGTGTGGGAGCCATTCAAAAAGAATGAAGGTAAACACAATAATATATTTTATATTACGCTAGTCAGTGATCCCTTTTTCAAGAAGTTGGTGAGTCAATGTGTTGTAAACCACATGATTAGTCCTTATGAAATTAATTTAGTAGAAACTAAATTTTATATTCAGTTATCATAGTCATGGATAAACTGTACAATAGGATAAACCACTGTGAGTTTCTTTTTCTCCAAGTTAAACAATTTAATTTAAAGTGTAAGCATTAGTCCTAGGTTGTACATTTTATTCTTAAGTAGTTAAACTCAGTCAACAGTGATATAGAAGTTAGTGAATAACCTAAGATTTAGAAGGCTAAGAATACTTAGTGCAGTGGTAAGAAAACTATTTTATATGTGCAAACACTGCTAAGACAAATTAGTGTAATGTGTAATAGTCAAGTAGATTATTTTTACCTAAGCACATGACAAGTTATTTTTCCCATGAGCACATGGGAGCCAAATAGATTTCTATAGAGATCATGATGAAAATGTGGAATTAATATTTGTGAGCCACATAATAATGCTTAATCAACCGCCATGCAAGAATGGTTAGGATTCATAATGAATGAATGTGGATTGGGTGTATCCCATAATTCTATGTACTTGAGAATAGCATGCATGTGGTATCCATGTGTAATTTCATTATTGTTAAACATGAGGAATCATCATTTGTGAATCTCATAATTATGCCTAATGATCACATAATTCTATGTAATTGATGAGAGCATGCCTGTGGTGATTCATGTGTGATTTATTATTGTTAAACAGATGTAAATGTATCATTTGTGACCGTCAGTATGACTAATTATCATCCAGGAAAATATTATAATTTCTGATGAATGATTGTGGAATGATTGAGATTTCATTGTAATGTCATTGGTGTTGAATCTGTGAAGTTATCCTTTGTAAAGCACATACATATGCTTAATTGTCATCCATACAGATATGATTGTGTCTGATGAATGATTGTGGCATGATTGAGATTTCATTGTGAAGTCAATGGTGTTAAACATTTAAAATTATCAAAGAGAAATCACATAAGTATAATTACTTATCTTACATGCAAGTATGATAATGATTTCTGATGAATGAGTGAAGAGAAGTGACATGCTAAGAAGGAGTATAAGCTAACAATCAATCTCATGATAGAAGGCAACTTTGATGTGTAATGTCCTGTCTATCAGAAGAGAACATGTGCGGCATAACCCATACACTAATTAATAATTTAGTGCACTCCGACGCATGACACCACTTTGTATTATATATCACTCAGGTTACCATCATCTGGTTTTGTGTCTTAAGCATGACACCACTCTGTATTACATATCACTCATGTAACAATCATAGGGTTCTGTGTCCTGAATGACACCACTCTATATTACATATAACTCAGGTTACAAACATATATTTGTGTGTGTCCTGAATGATGATTGTAATGAAGATGATGATTGTAATGATGATGATGATGATGATGATGAAGGTGATGATGATTATAAAGAAGATGAGGATTGCACTGATAAGAATGATGATGATAATGATATAATGATAATGATGAGATGATTGTAATAACAATGATGATGATTGTAACAAAACGCCAGTGGCCCATGTCCTCATGCCTTCTTTTGGTTTAGGAAAACAGTGGGAAACAGCTTTCGGGAACCCTCAGTTCTCTAATCCGCTCAATTCCCATGGAAGATGGAACTCTTGGTTACTTTTACAACCCGATCTTCTTATGAGAACTATTAGAAGTCTGACTTTTTTTTCGGGAAAACCCGATAGGGCGCCTTGCACCAAATACGCACTAGTGCAATTTCTTGGGCAATCAATGTCCTTTTAAACACCAACCGTTGGTTCTCTGCACCATGAGGGACAATTTAAAGATTTTGACAGATTAGGTGCAGCATTCTGATGGCAGAAAGGTAAGAGTGGGATTTAATTAGTCCTGCCAGCCCTTGGCATATTGTCAGCGACTTGTTCGCTACAGAGTTCTCAGGACTCCCCTACTTTTGCACCGCACGAAATAACAACTCGTGACATTTGCAAAAGGAATGCAATTTATTTAGAGCTGACAATTTAATGGCTCTGCGAGCGGTATGCTTCATTGTCATTATACAATATGAATGCAATGAAGTGGTGAGAAATGATGATAATAATCACAATTCCCCAAATTTACAGCCTAAATAAAATTTGAAAACCAATTTGCCC
>JACEFZ010020946.1:0-72127 GCA_014155875.1 Cepaea nemoralis
GGGGAAAGTCCCCAGTCTGACTTTCCTACTCGCGTGGCTACACAGCACGCGGAAGGACCTTGTGCGTCCTTCGGTTTTTTGCGTGTTGTCACACTCAGCACGCTTATAGCAGCCGTCTCCTATTGAGTGGCAATCCACTTCTCCGTGGCTATCACGTAGGCGTGATTCTGCCGTGACCAGAGTACCAACTATCTGGTCGATACCTCCGTGTCTCATGAGAGAACTAGTTAATAGTCCCCCTTCCTATCACCTACCCTGCCCTCATCTCGGGGCACTGTGTTACCTCTGATCTACTTGAGGTTGACCACTCTTCCCGGTGGTCTTCTATCTTGAGGCAGACCTCAGACCTCTATACTTCAGTCTTTGACAACAGGGGTTCTAGAAAAACTGGGAATGCAAAGAGAGTTGATGAAAAAAATAAAAAAGAGGCAAGTGAAATATTTCGGCCATGTTAAAAGACATAACACTCTTATTAAAACCATACTGGAGGGCAAGATTGAGGGCAAGCAAGAAAGATGTAAACAATGATACAAGTGGGAAGATAACATCAAGAGATGGACGAACATCAGTCTGACAGAATGCACAATCAAGACGAAAGACAGTGTTGGAGATCCATTGCAGCCAACCTTCATTGTGGAGACGCCACCTGATTGATTGATTGATTAATTATCTTTTCTTCACCTATTGGTTCACTAGAATCTGCCATAGATTCCAGAAGATCCGCATGAGATATTCTGAGATACCATATTAGTCCATCTATTCTCCGCTGGCAGAAGATAATGAAAGTTTATAGTGTGTTCATATTTGATACAGTTGTTCTCCGTATTATGATCTAAACGGCTGTACTTGATTGAGGTTAGAGGTGAAGGGTCTACGTTTGGTCTACATTTGGTCTACGTTTGGTGCTGAATTAAGTGTCTGATTACTACCACAATCTGACCGGTGTCTGTGACGATGTAGCGGCGATCGCGTTTCACAATCCTGCATACTGCGTTCGAAATCTGCTGCAGGAATTTGGAAAAAGACCGCCTTGTGTTGATATTTAGCAATGGGATGAGCATCGGTCGTTAATAAAGGTATGGCAAACGCCTGAACGTAAACTTTCCTTGTGAATCACAGTCACAAATTATGGGGCTCATTGCGACGTCTTGTAAAGGGCGTGCAACTAAATTTAATCACTCATTTTCTTTTTCCGTTTGTCCGCTTTGGACTCAAGCGTAGTCCTCACACGTAGTAGCAGTGGACTGATTTTTGCGTGTGGATTAGCTTTCCCCATTACCAGTGTCTCACGCCATCAGGCGAACCCACTCCGAATTCTGAGATACTTGAAATTTACGTCACCAATTAAAGGACGGGAAGTCAACATTTTAATTCAACTGACCGGTGTAGGGGTTGAACAGGCTACCTCGGCATCAGCCCTCAGGGTTTGTCGTATGATACACATACATTTTGAAATACAGTTTTACCGAGGAAATTCGGCACAGGATTATGGACTGTGACGTTGATAATGATGATGATGAATGCATGACACTATCTATTGCGATTGTTTCAGCTCTTTGTTTTGTCATTTTCCCCCCGATCGAAACCTCGACGATCCATTATATTCTGAAACCGCAGACCATCGATCTTTTTTTTTTCAGCGGTCAAGGAAAACATCCAGGAAGGAAACATTAATCAGGGCCGAGGTACTGAGGATACTTACTATCCAGAGAATAATCAATCTGTGTATTTTCTTCTTTGCATGTTACCGCGGGAGAATTCTAAAACATAAACCGCGCTTAGAGAATTACATCTGTCAATGACATATGTTTACACCCAGCAAACAAGTGGACGGGTAAACAATAATCTCAGAAAGCTGGCATCAATAATCGAAAGTGCGAGAACTAATTCAAATGTGAGGCACGTGATGGGTTAGACTAGGGAATAACAATGAGGGAATGGTATCTATGGTACTATCTGTGCGAAACACTGGTTGACAATGGTAATACAGTGTCAGGGACAATGGAAATGGACAATGACTTTCACTGGTAAATTTTCTATACGGGTAATTTAAAAGGGCATTAACTAACTGGTAGATTGTCTAAACGGGTAATTTAGACGGACATTAACTAACGGTGGTAGATTTTCTATAGGAGTAATTTAGATGGACATTAACTAACGGTGGTAGATTTTCTATAGGGGTAATTTACATGATCATTAACTAACACTAGTAGATTTTATATACGGGTAATTTAGATGGACATTAACTAACGGTGGCATATTTTCTATAAGTGTAATTTACATGGACATTAAATAACGGTGGTAGATTTTCTATTGAGGTAATTTTTATGGGTGTTACCTAGCGGTTTTAGATGTTCTATAAGGGTAATATTTAGATGGGGATTAACTAAAGCCGACACATTTTCTATAGAGGTAATTTTGATGGGTGTTACCTGCGGTTTTAGATGTTCTATAAGGGTAATATTTAGATGGGGATTAACTAAAGCCGACACATTTTCTATAGAGGTAATTTAGACGGGCAGGAATTAACGGAGGCAGTTTTTCTAAAGCGGTAATTTAGATGGACATTGACTAAAGGTGGTAGATTTTCTAGATTGGATATTTGATGGACATTAACTAGCAGTGGTAAATTGTTTGTATGAGACATATGGTCTATACATTATGTTTGGTGAATATGGTGTTAACAGTGATAATTTTTACTGTAGTGGACGTTGAAATGGACATTAAGTAACTGTGTAGGATTTTCTATACATGATATGAAAGTGGATATTAGCCAACAATGGTAGCTTTTCTAAATAGGGTATTTAAATAAATGTATAACTAACAAGGATATATTTTCTACAGAGGACATTTAAGTGGTCATTAACTAAGGGTGGTAGATTTTCTGAACTGAGAAAATGGTGGACATTTACTAACATTGGTTGATTTTCTAACGGGGAAATTTAAATGTACATTAACTTTGCGTGGTAGATTATATATAGTGGACATGTAAATGGACATTAACTAACAATGGTAGATTTTCTAAAGAGGACATTTAATGGACCTTAACTAAAAGTTATTTAGTCATTGTCTACAGAGAATATGCATTTGAACATTAACTAATAGTGGTAGATTGACTGTGGGGGATATTTAGTTGGATATTAACTACCAGAAGTAGATTTTCTAAATTGGACATTTGATGGTCATTAACTAACAATGACAGATATACTATACTGGATAAATGACGGAAATTAACTAACAGTAGTAGATTTTATAGAGGGGACATTTAAATGGAAATTATCTAACAGTGGTAGATTTTATAGAGGGGACATTTAAATGGAAATTATCTAACAGTGGTAGATTTTCAAAAGGGACATTTAAATGGAAATTATCTAACAGTGGTAGATTTTCAAAAGGGACATTTAAATGGAAATTATCTAGCAGTGGTAGATTTTCAAAAGGGACATTTAAATGGAAATTATCTAGCAGTGGTAGATTTTCAAAAGGGACATTTAAATGGACATTAAATAACAGTGGTAGATGGTATGTAGGGGGCATGTAAATGGAATTAACTAACAGTAATGTGTAATGTGTAATGAGTAATGTTTCAAAGGACTTTAACTAAGAATGACATATTATCGATTGGGGATATTCATTTGTGGCGTAACTAACAATGGTAGACTGTTTGTGGGTTGTTTTATATATGTTATATTTTGGTCAGTCAGGTCTTAGTCAGATATGACTGAGCTACCGTATAACAGTAGACGGTACTACCTGGTTTCTGTTAGCGCCGAACGTTGGGCGGCGCTTACCAAACCCGACACCCCACATTGTGCCAACGGCTTCGGGCGGAAGAGCGCAATTGGGAGGGTACAAGCCTTACCCTGGTGCGAGGAAATGCAAGCTAAAGACAAAATTGTCATGGCAGGGCAGACCAGGCCCTAAGCCTTGGTTGGCGACTGGTCTAGGATCGAAGCTCCGACAGGCGGACAGTTAGAGCATTGCTTTGCTGATCCGGCAGCTTCTGCAGCTTGTCTTGTTCCAGATGTAGGGGTGTTACCTTTCCTCTGGAGTGAACTAGGCAGGCCGAGAGAGGGATCATGCTGCATGGGCAACACATGATCTCTATATTTTAGCCCAGGCTTTGTGCTATGGAGAGGCAATAACTCCATCCCTGGTCTTAACTGGTCTCGGAATCAAAGCGAGAGGCAACTGTTACGGGTTATAAGTCCTTGTCAGTTGGCGTAGACATGGGGCGCCACGCGTTGCCTCTGACGGTGGGAGACACCTATAGGTGTCACTGATCAGCCTACCGCCCGCCTCAAGCTGGGCAGCCCCCAGCCAATTGGGTGCTGATCCGCCACAGCCTGCCTGCTTCAATGGGTGCTTGGGGCTAGGACAAAATCTGAATCGCAGGCTGTAAAACCAATGCACCAGGTACAAACAAAAATAAAAATAGAAACCTCAAGCTACGGCTTGCAACCTGGAACGTGAGAACCATGTGTCCAGGATTTTCCACTGACTTGACCAATATTGACGATGTGAGAAAAACGGCTGTGATTGATGCCGAACTCAATCGTCTTAACATTGATATTGCTGGCCTGCAGGAGACTCGCCTCGCTGAGGAAGGGTCACTCAGGGAAAACAACTACACCTTTTTCTGGAAGGGTAGAGGGCAGGCAGAAAAAAGGCAACACGGTGTGGGCTTTGCAGTGAAAGAATTCGCTACTGGGAATGATTGAAATTCCAGCAGGAGGAAATGAAAGACTATTATCCCTGCGCTTGGCAACCTCTTGTGGGTTTGCCACCATTATTACTGCATATGCACCGACACTCGATTCCTCTGATGATGTGAAGGATTTGTTCTATGAGGAGTTAGACTCCGTGATCAAGGCAGTTCCAAAATCTGACTACATTTATATGCTCGGTGATTTCAATGCTCGTGTGGGTAAGGACTCGAGTTCATGGCCAGTGTCCCTTGGAAAATACAACATCGGTCGCATGAATGAAAATGGGCAAAGGCTGCTGGAGCATTGCACCAGTAATGACCTATGTATTACAAACTCTTTTTTTAAAACAAAAGAGATGCATAAGGTCACATGGAAACATCCAAGATCCGGCCATTGGCACCAGCTGGACTTCATCATCACACGGAGACAACATCTGAACCATATATCATTGACTCGTAGTTACCACAGTGCTGACTGTGATACAGATCATTCTTTGGTTGTTGCAAGAGTTAGACTGAGACCAAAGAGAATCTACACAGCTAAACACAAATCTAGCCCCAGGATTAATATTATTAACACTCATGATCCTGAAAAGTGCTTTCAGTTTCAACAGCAACTTGAAGACGCTTTCACTGATACACCAGAAAATTGTACAGTAAATGAAAAGTGGGGTCAAATTAAGGAAACTCTTTATAAAACTGCCGTAGGGGTTTACGGCACTGTGGATCATAAGAGGCAGGACTGGTTTGCGGCCAACAGTGAGACTCTGCAGCCCTTGATTGATAAGAAGAAGAAAGCTCTCTTAAGAAACAAGGAAAGACCAACGCGTAACACTCTGAGTGAGCTAAGGCAAGCTAGGAAGGATGTGCAAAAGGCTGCCAGGCAGTGTGCAAATGATTATTGGATCAAGTTATGTGAGTCCATTCAAATCGCAAGTGATAAGGGAGACATAAGAAGCATGTATGAAGGAATAAAGAAAGCCTGTGGTCCAGTGATCAAAAGAAGTGCACCGCTGAAAACCTTGACTGGAGAAGTCATCACTGATAAGAAACAGCAGATGGACAGATGGGTAGAGCACTATTTGGAGCTTTACTCAAGTGAGACCAAACTAGCGGATGATGCCCTTAACGCCATAGAGGCTCTACCAACTCTTGACCACCTGGACACACTTCCCACCATAACAGAAGTTAAGTGTGCTATAAATGAACTTGCATCTGGCAAGGCTCCAGGTAAGGATGGGATTCCAATAGAGGTTATCAGGAGTGGGCAAGACACACTCACTCTACAGATCCACCAGCTAATAGAGCTATGCTGGCGTGAAGGACAAGTCCCACAGGATTTCAAAGATTCAAACATCATAACGCTGTACAAGAACAAGGGCGATCGGAGCGACTGTAACAACTATAGGGGTATCTCACTTCTGTGTATTGTTGGAAAAGTATTTGCCAGAATTGTTCTGCGCAGACTTCAAGTCCTAGGAGATCAAGTCTACCCCGAATCACAGTGTGGCTTTCGACAGAACCGGTCTACCACTGATATGATATTCTCATTGCGACAAATGCAAGAAAAATGCCGTGAACAGAATCAACCACTGTTTATTGCCTTCATCGACCTCACAAAGGCATTTGATTTGGTCAGTCGTGAGGGTCTGTTCAAGGCACTAAAGAAGATTGGCTGCCCACCAACTCTTCTGTCCATTGTGGAATCGTTCCACACAGGCATGAAGGGTATAATCAAGTTTGATGGTGCAACTTCTGAAGAATTTGAAATCAAGAGTGGAGTTAAGCAAGGTTGTGTACTAGCTCCCACCCTCTTTGGAATATACTTTTCACTTCTACTGAAATATGCATTTCGTGATCAGGATGGTGGTATATACATTCACTCACGCTCAGATGGCGGCCTCTACAATGCTCAGAGATTGAAGGCTAAGACCAAAATTAGGAGGGTACTGATCAGAGAGTTGCTTTTTGCAGATGATGCTGCAGTTACGACCCACTCTGAGGAAGAATTGCAATGTCTACTATCTGCATTCTCCAATGCTTGTTCTGAATTTGGTTTAACAATTAGCAAAAAGAAGACACAGATTATGTCACAAGGTGCACATGAGGTACCATCAATCTTTATTGACGACGCCGAACTAGAGATAGTAGACCATTTTACATATCTAGGATCAGTGGTAAATAGCAAATTATCCCTAGATCAGGAAATCAACACCCGGATTGGTAAGGCAGCAACAACAATGAACAGGTTAAGAAAAAGAGTCTGGGAGAACAGGAAGCTTACTGCCAAAACAAAAGTCCTTGTCTATCAAGCCTGTGTCCTTAGTACTCTTCTCTATGGCAGTGAAACCTGGACAACTTACTCACACCAAGAGAACAATTTAAACAGCTTTCATATGCGGTGTCTGCGAAGAATTCTTGGTATTAAGTGGCAAGACAAAATCACAAATACTGAAGTATTGGAAAGATCAGGTTGTGTGACAGTTTATTCCATGCTCAGTCTTCGTAGACTTAGATGGATAGGACATCTTAGGAGGATGGATGATGGTAGAATACCAAAGGATATCTTTTTTGGTGAATTACAGATGGGTAAGAGATCTCAGGGTCGGCCTCTACTACGATACAAAGATGTGTGTAAGCGGGACATGATTGATACAGGCATTGATAATGCACATTGGGAGCAAGTCGCCGCTGAACGTGTTGCATGGAGGGCAAATATCAGAAATGGAATAAAGTCAAAGGAGAAAATTATTGCAGAAAAGTCACACACCAAGCGTTTGAGACGTAAGATGGTGCATGATGGTGGAAATGACCACGTGTTCGCATGCACCCACTGTGAACGGACATTTACAGCGCAAATTGGCCTTATCAGTCACACTCGCTACCGCCATAGTTAAAAGTTATTATGCCTTTTTAGAGCACAAACTATCGTCTGTCAAGACGGCAAGGTGCCAAGGTGCCAATGATATTTTGCTAATTGTCAAACCAATTAGTTAGGTTTTGAAGTGTTAGGCCGTCACATTTTCTAGACCACTATATATGAGGTTGTGTGGCCAGTTCCCTTCATCGGCACCTCTCCTTCCCAAACAAGTCACAGAAAATTATGAAAATTGTTTGACACCCATTTTTATGACAGTGGGTCGACCCCAGAATAGCATCGGTCGAAAAAAAAATATAATATTGCCTGTGATGAGTGTTGAACCACTGTCTTGACAGGCATGGCATTAAAATGCTCATTGCAATATCTCCTGTAGGAGATCTACCATTGGTAGTTAATGTCCACCTACAGAATATATAGAATTATGCCGTGGAAGCAGATCACTGTGCGCTGATTTTGAAGATGTGCTGCATCGATCGTTCAGAAAAAAATGACAGATTTCTGAACATAAAAATTGCCTTGTAAATCAAAAACGGAATTAAAATACTAAGGTTGATTGTGATGTCATGTAAAGGACACGCAACTAACTTTTTATAGACTATATAATGTCCATTTAATGTCCCAGCGTCTCTGGTTTCATTTTTGTTTTCAAAGTGCTTTTTTAGTTCCATAAAGCTTGGAGTTTAATGGCGGTTCAGTTGACTCTATTCAGGCGTCGTAATGCGTCTTGTAGTTCAACTCGTGAACCATACAAGACCCAGCAGATGTCCACGATTAAGTTTGAAATACGCTGTCTGGGGAGACATGAATACACTGACCAGAAACACAACGATCCGAGGGACGAATGCTACAGACCGTAATAAGTGGACATGCCCCAGAAAACACAACTGGAACTTAATGAAAAGAGGCCAGAATAACAGACAGAGGAGACAAAAATCAGTTGAAATGGATAAGTAAAAGTACACACATTAAGAGCGTTGGGCATACAGTGCTAGAAACATATTTGTATATACCTCTCAGTGCGTTATGTGGCCTGTATCATGTCTGCCGCCTTTACTTCTTAAAACATCTCGTGGTACATATTTTATGTTGGATAGACCCGGGAGTCGAGGTTAGCTGGTAAAAATGTGGGTCTACATCGACACGGGTCGAAGCTATGACCACTAGGTCGCAGATGTGTGTCTAGATACTACACTGCCGTGGAGCTATTGAAATCATACATTAGTGTTTTCATTCATCTATGAAACTTGGGTGCTCACTTAAAGAGAGTATGAATATTAAACAAAAAGTAGGTGTGGACCAAACAGAAATGAAGGGGTGTGTCACAATTATAACTTAAAAGTTGTTAATATGGTAGCAGATATGTTGTATTATAACGCATTGACAACATTTCGGCGATATATAAGTCCATGAAATACAGGAAGTCGCTTAAGACGATTAAGTTATCATATGACACTTAATCAGTTAAGAAAAATAGAAAACTTTATTGAGAAATTATTTAATCTGTAAAAGTTAAGGTCCCTTCTACACGCCCTGGTCGCTTTAAGCATGTGGAGCTAACCATATATTTGTATAGACCAAACGGCACTATATATATATATATATATATATATATATATATATATATATATATATATATATATATATATATATATATATATATATATATATAAACATTGGCACCTTTCTGTCTTGACAGACGATAGTTTATTACATTGTGCTTCAAAAAGGCATAATAACTACAACACATGGCGGTAGAGAATGTGACTGATAAGGCCAATTCGCGCTGTAAATGTTCGTCCACAGTGGACGCATGTGAACACACGGTCATTTCCACCATCATGCACCATCTTACGTCTCGCACGCTCTGTGTGTGACTTATATGCGATCATTGTCTTCTTTGTCTTTATTCCATTTCTGATATTTGGCCTGCATGCAACATGTTCAGAGGCGACTGGCTCCCAATGTGCATTATCAACGCTTGCATCAATCATGTCCCGCTTACACACATCTTTGTATCGTAGTAGAGGCCGACTCTGAGATCTCTGTAGGTGTCTCCCACCGTCAGAGGCAACCCGTGGCGCCCCATGTCGACGCAAATTGCCAAGGACTTATAACCCGTAATTGCTACCTCCCGTTTTGATTCCGAGATCGGTTACGACCAGTCGATGGAGTTATACCTCTCCATAGCATATATCAATCAATCAATCATGTGCCATGCCGGAAAGCGTGGGCGGTCATGATTCGCCATTTCACTCGATCACCAGAGTCGTGGATCAACTCAGTGTTCCTGTCTCGTCCATGCCATGTGGCCAAGCCATCCAGGTATTTTCCTCTCGGTCTTCCTCTTGGTCTGTTCCCTTCGATCTTGCCAGCTGTCATAGCAAAAAGCCTGGACTAAAATATAGAGACCATGTGGTGCCCATGCAGCATAATCCCTCTCTCGGCCTGCCTAGTGTACTCCAGAGGAAAGTAACACCAATACGTCTGGAACAAGACAAGCTGCAGAAGCTGCTGGATCAGCAAAGAAATGCTCTAACTGTCCGCCGGTCGGAGCTTCAAACCTAGACCAGCTGCCAACCAAGGCTTAGGGCCTGGTCTGCCCTGCCATGACATGTTGTCTTTAGGTTGCATTTCCTCGAGACAGGATAAGGCTTGTACCCTCTCAATTGCGCTCTTCCGCCCGAAGCCGTTGAACATGGTTTTTTTTTTTTTGGTGGGGGGGGGGGGGGGGGGGGTGTCGGGTTTGGTAAACGCCGCCCAACATTCGCGCTAACAGTGTGTAGTGGGATCGTTTACTATGCCAGGGAGAGAGTTTAAACGTCGACTTCTAGTTCAGATAGCGATGGAAAACTACTGAACGTAAACTTGCTCAGTAAATCAACTTGGGGTTGGAGTTGATCGCAATGTCCTGCAAAGGGCTTAACAACATTTAACAATAATAATAATAATGTGTGTGTGTGTGTGTGTTTGTGTGTGTGTGAGTGTGTGTGTGTGTGTGTTTGTTTTTTTGTGTGACTGTGTGTGTTTGTGTGAGTGTATGTGTATGTGTTTGTGTGTGTTTATATGTGTTTTTGTGAGTGCGTGTGTATGTTTGTATGAGTATGTGTGTGTGTTTGTATGTGTGTGTGTGTGTGTGTGTGTGTGTGTGTGTGTGTGTGTGTGTGTGTGCGCGCGCGCGAGCGCGTGTTCGCGCAACACATTAAAACACCTTTTTTCAAGTTCATAACTGAACGGCATAACTGATCCAATCAACAGAAGATTGCAGTTATGTTCTCAACGTAGTTACACTGACCAGGGTGACTGAACTTATTTCCTTAATTACACATGAGGATGGAAAAAAAGTTTCAGCGATAGAAACTCAATAACTCTGGAGGGAGGGGGTGGGGGGGGGGGAGGAGGAGGAAATAGATGGTCTTTATAACCAAATGAGCGAACGTAAAATATAAGCCTAATACAAATCACCGCCGGAGGACAACTGGGAAAAGCTAATGGGATATGGGAAGAGTATCAAGGGACGATATGCAAATATAAATCTGTAGAAATGTATATGGGAAATATACGTAATTGCCAGATTGTATTTTGTATGTTCGCTCACTCTGAACTGAAATATAGTTAATATACGTGCTACTACTTCTAGTGCACTGGACTGTGTGGATGTCCGTATTACCAGTGTCCCTCGCCATCAGACGAACTCACTTAGACTTCAGAGGTACTTGTAATTTACGTCGCAAAGTCAAGGACGAGAAGTCAACATTCTAGTTCAAGTGACCCGTGTGAGGATTGAACTCGCTACTTCGGCATCAGCATACTGGATGTTTAAGAGAGCGCGTACTTATCCATTCTACCACGCTGACCTCCATTGCCAGATTAAAAACCAGTTCTGCAAATTGCTTGCTGGGTGTTTGTTCCAACGAAACAGCATCTTTGCTTTTCTACTACTTAAAGGACTTCTGAATAATAGACAGCAGACGTCATTGTTATTACAAAGAAACGGTGTATACCCAAGTGCAGCATCAAAGTGCAGGGAACCAATCTGCAACAAGTCAATGTATCTAAGCATTTGGGTACTTCAATAACAACAGATGGGGATATATTATAGAAGTTAAATGTAGAATGTCACAGACAGGCGGTAGTTTGTTATGTGCTCCAAAAAGGCATACTAACTACAACCCATGGCGGGGATTATGGGTGGAGTTATACCTCTCCATAGCTCAAAGCCTGGGCTGAATCATAGAGACCATGTGTTTGCCATGCAGCATGATCCCTCTTTTGGTCTGCCTAGTTTATTCCAGATGAAAGATCACACCAATACATCTGGAAAAAGACAAGCTGCAGAAGCTGCCGGATCAGTAAAGCAATACTCTAACTATCCACCTGTCGGAGTTCCATCCTAGACCAGTTTCCGCCCTAAGCTTAGGACCTGATCTACCATGACATTTAGTCATTAGGTTGCATTTCCTCGCACTAGGACACGGTTACACCCTCCAAATTGCGCTCCTACGCCTGCAGCCGTTGACACAATGTAGGGTGTCGCGTTTCGCGTCCGCCGCCCAACATTCGGAGCTAAAAGAAAGTAAGTCTTAACGTCTACTGTTATTCAGTAGCTCAATCATATCTTACTAAGATCTAAGTTTAAAACATGTAGAATAGCCCAAGAAAAACGCTGCATTTCACTAGATGAAGAATATCCTCTGCATTGTATCTTTGTCTGTCGAAGTGAGGAAACGAGTTCTTAAGAGCTAAAGTCAGACAAACCTGATGTATGGAAGCCAATCATGGACATTTAGTAGTTAAATAAAAAGTTATTTTGAAGCCTGGGGAGATGAGGTTTGATTGCTGAATGATGAGAAGACAGAGAACAGATTAAAAGAGCTGTGGAACGCAGAGGTGTTTCCAAAGCACCAGGGCTGGGTTCTATACTGGCAAAGACCTATTGACGCGTCCTCGCCGAGCGTCCTGGGCAACAGGTCCCTTTGGGGTCCTGGCTAAAGTCAGTAGGATCGTTGATTCCTCCGAAGTCGGAGAGTATCTGCCTGCACGGCGAGGAACCACCAGTCTGCACACCAATAAGCCAGACATGGGACAACGGATACTCACGCAAACCTCAGGTCCTGTATGACATCACACTGATGTTGGACAACAGGGTGTCTTCATCCGGCATACATGACTTCACGCTGGAGTTCACAGCCAGCGAACACAAGCAAGAAAGCAAGCAAAAGAGCTGTGAAGATATCTTGAAATAAGTTAACTCACAAAGAGAACCGATTACTATGTAGAATCAGAAGAAGACAGTTGGCACTCTTTGACCATGTCATCAGAAAAGAAAGCTAAATTATGTCGTCACGATGGGTAAGCTGGAGGGAAAGAGAAACAGCAGAAGCTGCACAGTTTATCTTCAAGGCCTGGGGGAACATCGGTATCATAAACAATTGGCAGCACACGAGACAGAGGGTCGAGGACTGACATGATCACCAACAGCACACATCAAGATCTATAAGAAGGCTACACTATCACCGCCACACGGCAAGGACTATAAGAAAACTACTTTAGTGTCGGCGTCTGTGGCTTAGATAGGGAACACAGTATCCCGACACACCGACACAATATAGAAATGGGATCGCTAAAGGAAATAACAACGAGAAAGGTAAATAAATTGGGTCACACTAAACAGTATGGCATCTGCTCAACAATTTGATTTTTGTGACCTAGGATTTAAACATCTCCTGGACCCCTCTAAAGTTATGTTCTGGTAATGTTTGTTTTGTAATGGTGTCTTTGTGTGTTTCTGTGCTGACGAAGGCATTCTAGCTGCAACGCCCATTCTGTCACATTATATTATTTAAAACTGATCAATTCCACTTTCTGTGTTGATTAATTTACTGAAAAAGAAAATCGAGGGAAATGTTGCGGGTAAAAGAGCTAAGGACATCAAAGATATAAATTCATATTATCATAAGTTATTGTTTTTGTACAGCCTAGTTGAATATGCTTCAGGACAGACACTGTTGAAGATTCATTATCGTAAATCTTTACTTCAGGGATGGCACTAGATGATGATGATGATTTATAGTCTTAGCCTGCACAGTATTCTTCTTCTTCCTGTTGTCTCTTAATAGCTCGTTCATGTAATACTCTGGCAGACGCTGGGGCAATTAGGGCTAATATAAAGTCAAGGCTGCAACTGGTACAACTGGCATCTATTGCCTGAGGATACACGAATGTGGCCCCCTACAGCTGGCTGAAAACACACACACACACACACACACACACACACACACACACACACACACACACACACACACACACACACACACACACACACACACACCCACGTCCTCTAATTAGTTAGTTAGTTAGCTGTTAGTTAGTTGCGGTTCCAACTTCATGGCAACGGGTCGTCCCCATTATGCTTCGTTCGTATGCCATTGAATATCACACAAAATGCCCCACCTGTCCAATGTGAAAAGTGGAGCAGACAGGAGTCTCGGAAAGCCAACAACCGGCACAAG
The DNA here is from genome assembly GCA_014155875.1 of Cepaea nemoralis. Lineage (NCBI taxonomy): Eukaryota > Metazoa > Mollusca > Gastropoda > Stylommatophora > Helicidae > Cepaea > Cepaea nemoralis. The sequence goes on from JACEFZ010020946.1 coordinate 14,099, forward strand.
TACACTGTGCATACTGCCGCTGCCAGAATGCCAACACAAAAGTCTTCCACGAAAAATGCAGTTCACCGTCAATGGAAGGGACAGTCACCAGAAAGACTTCATTGACCCGGGTTTCATTCCATATGGCTCGGACTCCTGAAAAATGCACTGGTGAACAGAAAATTCCAGCCAGTAGATTCTACGACAGCCGGCCGCCATCGTTCCGAACGTGCAGTTCACGCCACACACAAGCACGGACAGATGTAAAAGCATTCCACACGAAATTCACAGCTATCACTGTCGCGCCACGCACTCACTCAGTAGCAGGGCGGAGGAACCATGCACTACCAGTCCAACATGAGGAAAATGCGAATGCAAACCGTAACCACAAGCGCAAACACTCCAGAGACCTTAACGGTTCAATTGCCTATCCACCATATTGGGGACCGGAAATACTGATAGAATGTCACTTGTATTTGGTCTTGAGATGTAGAATGCCGACTGATAGTGTGTAATTGAATAAAGTACTTGTCGTAGAACTGACAAGAAATGTAGCTGTTCGTACTATTTGTGATCTTCCAGTAGCTAACCCCGTGTCTGAAAGACAGACTATTTGTTCTCGTTAAAAAAAAAGTCGAGAACCGTCTTAAAAGTCGGGTAGATCGACTTCATTGCCCCGGGTTTTATCCCATATGGTTCGGTCTCTTTCAGCAGGAACTACCTGCTGAAAGCATCGTATATGAGCTCCGTAGCTCCGACGACGACCCTCATAAAACTTAGAGAAAAATGCACCCGTGAACCGAAAGACGCAGCCTGGAATCAAAGCATCGGAGCGCGAGGCAGACGTTTGAAACTTCGCCACGGAGCATCCTGTTAGTTTCTATCGCGGAGTTTCAGTCACAGAAAGTTGCTTTGTGTCTAACCTTCGTTCACGGGTTAGCAGCTTGACTGATTTTCTAGGTTTGGTCGTTTGTTTTCAATTAACCATATTCTGTTTTAACTACACTGTTATATAACTGACTTCAATCTTGAATTCCCTTTTTAAACTCAATATACACCTTATCTGGATTCCGACGCTCTTCTTTAAGTCAATCAGTCAATCATGTGCCATGCCGGAAAGCGTGGGCGGTCATGACTCGCTATTTCACTCGATCGCCAGAGTCGTGGATCAGCTCAGTGTTAATGTCTCGACCATGCAATGTGGCCAAGCCATCCAGGTATTTACTTCTCGGTCTTCCCCTTGGTTGTTCCCTTCGATGTTGCCAGTTGTCACTAAGTTCTCTAATCCATTTCTTTTCATAACATGTCCAACAAATTTTGACTGTCTACGTCTAATTTCTCTAATCAATTTACGATTTTCATTTGTCTCCTGTAGTACTTGGTCATTGGTTTTTCTGTCTCTCCATGGTATTCTTTGCATTTTCCTCATAAATCACATTTCTGAAGCCATCAGATGTTTTTCAGCTTGACTGCTCATTGTGCAAGTTTCTCATCCATAGAAAAGAACGGGCTCTATGTAGCCCCACAACACTCTTTTTCTCGTTTCAATTGACATCTTTTTATTAGTCAGTAGTGTTTTTCATCTTGCTAAAGGCTACTTTCGCCAAGGCGATTCTTGTTCTAATCTCTACAAGACATCTCCCATCAGATGTTATGACTGTTCCACGATAATTGTACCGATTCACTTGTTGAAGAATATTCCCATTTACTTGTACACTGTATTGTGGTATTTCGTTCTTCCTAGTGACGACCATAATCTGTGTCTTTTTGCAATTCTTCTTCTTCTTCTTTCGTTCGCTTGAAATATGTCTATATCTGCAATGTCGTCTCTTGCATGAATTGAACTGTTTTTTTCAGTTCACACAGTGGTCCATAGAGTTTGTCTTCCACTGTCGTCTCTCTAGGCCAGAAGGTTTGCCTAGATATGTTATATTTTGGGCAGTCTTGGAGTACGTGCTCTGCTGTCTGCGACGCCAATCCACATGTGCACATGGCTGTTTCACCAATCTTGAATTTTGTATACATGTGGTTGCGTAATCTATTGTGTCCTGTTCTGAGGCGCAGAATAATGACTTGTTCTGGTCTGTCCATAATGTGGTAGTCATCTTGAGCAGGTTTTGGTGGCTTTCTGACTGATTTGATCATTCTTTTCTTTTGGTGGTATGTAACGGGCACATCAGGCTGTTCTCTTTGGCTCCTTCCTTAGCCAATTGATCAGCTCTGTCGTTTCCGGGTACTCCACAGTGGGATGGTATCCACTGTATGGTGACTTTATGCTGACTGCTAAGTTCAGAAAGTAGTGTCCTTAGTACTGGCAATTTCCCAGAGAGGAGCGCCTCGAGTACTGATTTTGCATCTGTTAGTAGCACCACAGGTTGTGTACCATTGCTGTTATTTAGTAATTTCTCTGTTGCTATCTTGATTGCCTCAATTTCGGCATCATAGTTATGGCAGTACTTTCCTGTCGGTACTCTGGCTGTGTCCCTAGTATTATTTGGGTATTCTATGTACACTCCCGCTCCTCCATTTCGAACAGCATTTTGTGCTGACCCATCTGTGTAGACTCGGATCCAGAGGTCCTGTGGGTATTCTTCATCAAGGAAGCTGAGAGTGGCTGTTCTGCGCTGCACACTGTTCTGTTCTTCCTTGTCAAATATTCCTCTCACTTTTGTCTGGATTTGTAATGATAGTCTATGCTCATCTTTCCATGGAGTTCGCTCTGGAATAGTTGTTAGGGGGATACCAACTGTGGGCAGATCAGTGGTTTCTCTGCAGAGTCGTTTGGCCTGGTGGATAAAACTACTTCTTTTCAACCGCCCCATAGCTAGGTTTTCAAATCTGTTCTTCATAGGGTGGCCTGGCAAGCTGAGGAACTTTTCTGCTTGTATTAGCGATTTCGTATCTCTGCGCTCACTCAGTGCCTGTGTCCTCCCCATCTTCTCCATTTCCACTATAGGGGTTGATCTCATCCCTCCTGTGGTGACTCTAAGTGCTTGATTTTGCACCTTGTCCAGCTCTTGTAGTGTGGTATTTGATGCTGAACACCACGCAGTTGACCCATATTCCAGGTGTGGTCGTATGCTCTGTTGGTAAACTTTGCTAAGTATTTTCGTACTGGCTCCCCATGTGGTTCCACTTAGCTTTCTCAGGATGGCTATTTTCCTTCTGGCTTTTGCTACTGCTTTGTTGATGTGCTTTCTCCATGTCAGCTTGCCATCAAATGTTACTCCAAGGTATGTTGGTTCTTTATCTTCTCTTAGGGGTGTTCCATTTATCTGGATGATCCCTGCCTTTTGTTTTGGAGAGAGGGTAAATAGGGTGGTGCTGCACTTGTCAGTGTTTATGCTGACACACCATCTATTTGCCCATGCAGCAAATGTATCTACAGCTCTTTGTAGCAATCTGGTGGCCACTGATGCATATTCATTTGTGCTCCATAGAACCAGGTCATCGGCGTACATTGCCGCTTTAATTCCATGCGGTAGGTGAGCAACAAGATCATTGATGAAGATTAGAAAAAGTGTGGGGGACAAGACTCCGCCCTGGGGGACACCGTGACGCAGTAGTACTTTCTTGCTCTTGAGTCCGTCTATCTGTACTCGGGCTCTTCTGTTGTGCAAGTATGCTTTCACCCATTTGTACATTCTTCCATTGACTTTGCAGTTTCTCAGTTTCTTCATCAGACCTTCTTTCCAGACTTTGTCAAAGGCTTTCTTCAGATCTATCCATGCCGCAAGCACCAGCTTCTTCTCTTGGAATGCATCCTCAATTTCTTGAGAGAGGTAGGTTGTCTGATCTTCCGTAGAGTAGCACTGCCTAAAGCCAGCCTGCTGTGGCACAAGGATGTTTTTACTTTCAATGTACCACTGCAGTCTGTGATTGATGATGCGCTCCAGTGTTTTGCAGAGACAGCTGGTGAGGCTAATTGGTCTGTAGCTAGAGGCAATGGAACCATCTTTCCCTGATTTTAGGAGGGGTATCATGATTGCTTCTCTCCAGGCTTGTGGAACACTGCCTAAGGTCCAGCTGTTATTGAAGATCTGCAACAGCTTTGTTTGGCCTCTGTTCCTAGGTTCCTGATCATTTCATTGGAGATACCATCAGCTCCTGGTGACTTTCTCATTTTCAGTTTTGATATGGCTAGCTCCAGTTCGCTGATTGTGATGGGTGCCTCCAGAACCTCATGTACTATTTCCTTCTGTCCTGTATGTTGTCGTTTCTCTCGAATCTCTTGTTGTTTCTCTGGACTAATTTTGATATTGCTATCTTGTGCGAACGAGTCCGCAAAATGGTCAGCTGCTTGCTTTCTTGTTAAGATTTTTCCATCTTTATGTAGTGCAATTTTTGAGTTTCTCCCTGTGCCCTCGTCATTAAGCTGTTTTATTAGCTTCCACAATTTCCTTGTGTCTCTTTCAAAGTTCAGGGACTCCGTTTTCTCCTGCCAGCTTTTCCGTCTAACCTGCAGCTTGGCCCTTTGAAATTTGGCTTTTGCATGCTGGAATTTATTGTGGTGCTCTTGGCTGGGTGTGGCCTCTGCTTGCTTTCTACACACTTCAACATCATTATGCAACTGTTCCAGTTCACTACTCCAGTAGGGTTTATATTGTTTACGGGCTCCTCTTGGTACTGTTTCTCGCGCTGCCTGTAGTATGCATTTCCCAAACTCTTCAACTGCTTTATTTATGTCTTTCTCAGTGTTCAGGTTTCTAACCAGTATGCTGGTGCGATGCTTGTACATTGCTTTTTGCAATTCAATTCTAATCTTCTTTAAGAAAACATGTTTTTTAGACACTACTAAGTGTTTTTTATGGCCGAAGTATTTCAGCTTTCGAGACTTAAATTTGTTTATGAGTCGGTTTTCTTCGATGTTCAGATCTCGAAGAATGTCAGTATTGCTATTCTTCTTAGTCCACCATGTTCTTTTGTAACATTTAAGTTCATAAGGCCGGATTTTCTTCTGCAGTGAATATGAAATGGTCCATGAATCATGGGTTTCTGTTGCCACAGAAAAGACGTATGTTCTCATGCTGTCCTCGGTTAATATATAAACATTCTTGTGCTGCTCTACACAAGGCGCGAAAATGAACGTAGCATTTTGTCTTAAGCAATACAGATAACTACTCATAATACAGATAATTACTCTGGCAGTCCAAGGAATGTTGCGAATTCCTTGGACTGCCAGAGTAACTAACGATGACTGCCTGAAACAGGCTAATGAAACTAGAACATTATATACAACAATAAGACAGAGACAAACATCTTTTTTTCGGTCACGTGATGAGAAGAGAGGCATTAGAGAACATCGTAACAACTGGAAAGATCGAGGGGAAGAGAGGCAGAGGCAGACCAAGAGAAATGATGCTGGATGGATTGAGACGGTGGCATGGAGGAATATCAGCAGCAGATTTGATCCAGAAAACCAAAGACCGAGATCTGTGGAGAGCCATGAACGCCTACGCCAGCTGGCACGGCACTTGATGATGATAATGAATACAGATAAATAACTAGAATAAAAAATGACACACTCACTCTTCAGACCATCTAAGTGTGAAAATGTAGCAACAAGCATGAAATGAAGATTGCAACAGACACCAGAAAAATGTCGAGAAAAAAACAAAACAATTACAGTATTGACATAACAAATCCTTCAATCACTTATCGTAATTAGTGTCAACTTATCAGTTTATTGCACTGTCACGGATTCTATCTTCTGCAAAAATGTTATCTATATTCGTCAGCTCTGGAGCTTGGTTCTCTTCGATGTTCTGGGTAAATTGTATGAATACCACGACCTTAGGGAGTCACCATGGTGCAGTGGTTAAGATATCTGCCTCGTGTCCAGAAGTTCGTGAGTTCGTCTTCGGACCCAACACTCAGAGGTACTCGTGACCGGATCTACGGGTTCGTGCAATGTCCGATGCTGTCCACAGGCTGCTAGCATGCTATCCTTTATGAACTCAAGTCGACAAATCCATAATGCTAATGCGTCGACGCTCGTCTTTTATCGTTATGATCACAATAAAAAATATTCAGCCATATTACAAAACATTGCAAAATACTTTGTCTGCATACAGCCCATCAACAAAAAATAACAACAAAATTTTAACCTTTAAAAAGTACAGCTAAAATGTCGATAGGAAAACAAAGATTGTTTTCCTGCTTTTGGCAGGGTAACTAAATTCTGTGTTTCTTGAATTTATTTAGATATTTACTTCTGTATGTGGATACTATTAAATTTTTTGTTTTTGCAAATTGTTTTATTTACCAAATTTAATAAATAAATACTTAGAACTCCAAAACTGGATTTACCAGATTTCTATTGCTTCTTTTCTTCCGCAGCATATTAGCACCGCTTAAATAGCAAACTTTCTATTTATATACAATGAATACAATATCAAAATACTTTATGAAACAAATAAAGCATCATGCGTGAAATACGAAGGGCTGATACAAGTATTTAAGCCATGAAATTTAGGAATTACCTCAGCCAACAACAGACGTATGTTGTAATATTACTGAAAGGAAATATTGTTTCTATCACCACCAGTTATGAGCTAAGACAAATTATTGCAATAGATACAAAAGCAAACAAGGATAGTGAGGTCTGCAGAAATGTCTTGTGAAAAGAGCAGAAACTGTGTGCCTTGATGATGTGGAGGCATTCCAAGACATATCCCCTTCAAGAAATCTCTAGTAGATGGAACTGATGAAAGGGCAGTTGACCTTAATACACTCCCATTACTATACATAATATCCTACGGTGTAGTACAAGGAGGTTTTGAAACGGAGTACAGGGTGAAAGCTATTTCAATGAATTTTGAATGTTTCACTTGCCATTGAGAAAACAGTATATGTTAACGGTGTAGCACAACTTGCCAGTGAGAAAACAGTATATGTTAACGGTGTAGCACAACTTGCCATTGAGAAAACAATATACGTTAACGGTGTAGCACAACTTGCCAGTGAGAAAACAGTATATGTTAACGGTGCAGCACAACTTGCCATTGAGAAAACAGTATATGTTAATGGTATAGCACAACATGCCAGTGAGAAAACAGTATATGTTAATGGTATAGCACAACTTGCCATTTTTTCTCTTTGAACCCGTTATGTAGATTTTCATGTTTATTTATGCAGAGCGTTTACAGAGTGCGATACTACAACAAGCCAGGACATCTTTGAGAAGATAGAACACGTTCAGGCGGACTATGATTTCTGCTGGGTACGTTTGTCTGTTTAGCCACTGATGGCATTGTCAGCATGGCTGGCAAATGTAATGGTGTGGGCACAAGGTTGCTGAATATAGTACATAACATACACCCAGATTCATCATTTGCTCTCTTCCAGTGTGTCTCCTCCAGTGTGTCTCCCATCAACAAAACATACACACTCGACGACAACTTGCCGTCTTGACACACAATATTTATTGTGTGTCAAACCATAAAAAGGCATAATAATCTCCCCATAGTACAAAGTCAGGCCTGAATTGTAGAGACCATTTGTTGCCCATGCAGCATGATCCCTCTCTCAGCCTGTCTAGTTTACTCCAGAGGAAAGGTGACACCAATACATCTTGGACAAGACCAGCTGCAGAAACTGCCGGATCAACAAAGCAATGCTCTAAGTGTCCGCCTGTCGGTGTTTCCATCCTCGACCAGTTGCTGATCAAGGCTTAGGGCCTGCTCTGTCATGACATTTTGTAATTAGGTTGCATTTCCTCGCACCAGGATAAAGCTTGTACCCTCCCAATTCCGCTCTTCCGCCCGAAGCCGTTAGCACAATGTGGGATGTCGGATCTGGTGAGCGCCGCCCAACAATCGGCGCTAATAGAAAACAGGTAGTACCATCTACTGTCATACGGTGGCTCAGTCATATCTGACTAAGATCTGACTAATCAACACAATATATGTCCACAAATATTAAAGGTGGACATGTCATACATCTTGCTAGTAAGACTGTAAGCTACATTTGTGGGCTGGCCTTGAAGTATTGGCAGTGTAATCATTTGTCGTATACCGTGGACAGTGGATTTGGTTATGTACCTGCTTACACAGAAATATGTAGATTATCATGTCACAAAATGTTCACAAGATTCTACATTCTGATAGACGCAATTATTGTCTTTTTAGAGATGAAGGAACAGAACACAGGAAGTGAAAGATGAAAACTGCTTCCAGGATTCGGTGTTTGTAGTGGACATAACCGGAGATTTGTCTCCAGTTGGAACTTAAAGTTACAAGGTAAAAACAACAACATTGTTACAGAGTATAAATGGGGGGAAACTGTCCTTTTATCCTATAGTACCTTGCGGTGTAGTATATGACAGAGAGAGAGAGAGAGAGAGAGAGAGAGAGAGAGAGAGAGAGAGAGAGAGAGAGAGAGAGAGAGAGAGAGAGAGAGAGAGAGAGGGGGTGGGTGGGGGGGGGGGGGGGTGAAAGTTGTATGACATCAAATATTTCAAAGCAAAAGTACATCTTCGGAAATCACAAATTTCAAATAAACATTTGGATGGTTTCACCACATTGCAAATAGCTAAACACCACAGAGAATCTAATATTTGTTTTGCAAGATCTAAAAGTTTGATGATATCTCTTGATATCTCTATCAGAAGATTTCTTTTAAAATGTGTAGATTGTTCAGGCCACGAAGACCAGTTTTCCTTGTTCACATCACAAGTTTCCTTTGATACTGCAAATACCACATCTAATATACTGATTGAGTGTTCGAAGCTGCAATAAAAATTCTCACCCGAAGCAAAATTCAGCGAAGTGGGATGACCCCATTTTTGTGCCCACCGTCTTCATCGATTTGAGAATATTGCTGCCAAAATGCAAGCAATGTTTGGTTTCTACATCTGTTTGTGGTCACTTGTTCTCTTTAAACAGATCGTGTGCCAAACAAACATTAGGCTTGGACCAAACAAGAAACTGATGGCGGAAAATGGAAAGTAGGGGTGTGTCACTGTTATGACTTAAAAGTTGTTATTATGGTAGCAGACATGTTGTATTATATATCAAATTAAAGGGGTTTGCTTAGTTAAAACAACAGTATGTAAGTCCAAGGCTGATACGGGAAGTCGCTTAAGACGATTACTCATTCCACGATACTCAATCAGTTAAGAAAGCAATAACAACAAATGACAGGCATTTTTCAGCGGTAGAGACAAGCCAGACACTAAAGCCTCACATTAGAAACGTGTGTCTAAAAGGCATCAGGTCATTGTTAAACAAATTAAGGTAATCACTGAAAATCACAATGGTAAAATATATTTATTGTATGTCATGTGTCTTTAACTACTGTATATGTGTTTCCTTATGAATATTTTACATTATGCCAAGTATTTTATGTCATTTGCTTTATTCTTCTGAATAAACGATATATAGTGGCACCGTGCCGTCTTTACGGACGAAAATATGTGGATTTTAACTAGAGCTTGAATTCCATCGCACAATGCCTGGGCTTGGATTCAGAGATCCCCTCTGCCGTGCGTCCACCTTGACGAGGTAGAGGGGCTTGCGCGTTCCAATGACCCCAAGAGCTATGCCGACGGTAGCACAGCTACTGGTAGGGTCACCCATGTCGGACAGGTCAAGGGAGAGGGACCAGACGAAGTGACGCACAAACCTGCTGCCTTGTAGGTAGACTGGGGACAGTCAAAGGCTAGGGAAAGCATCCCGAAAAATGCTTGTCGAAATCGGATGTACTAAGCCACAGGCTTGACAAAGAAGTGCAACGTAACTTTATCATTTCATGATGCCACAGATGAAAATTAATCGTTATGGTGCTAATCCCGTGAAGTCCCATCAGGCGGTGATAGTGCCGGGCCCCCTGCCTCGAGGGGGTCCACCCATGACTACTGGTGGTCACCTTCCCCTGTGCTGTGGAGTCAAGGCACAGAGGAGTAGGTTAAGAGCTATTGACCAAATACCAAGGACACTCAACATACTACAGTGGAATGCCGAAGGAGTTTATAACAAGAAAGAATCCCTGACACAGCGTCTTCATAAAGATAGAATAGATGTGGCATGCATTCAAGAGACACACCTCAACGCCAAGCGCAAATTTTCAGTCAGGGGATATCAGGCCACACGTTTCGACCGCGAAGGACATAAAGGAGGAGTTCTAATACTTACACGAAATACAATACCTTGCAGCGAAGTATCTGTGATCTCTGACAACCAAACAGAAATTATAGGTGTTGATATAATGATAAAGGACGTGAAAATAAGAATTTACAATCTTTATAGCCCAGCAGATAAGGATCTTACACTCTCAAACATGAAAATAACTGACACAAATTGCATTATTGTCGGAGACTTTAATAGCCGTTCAGAAAGATGGGGATACCCAGATACTGACAAAAGAGGAGATGAAGTGGAGGACTGGGAAATAGACTCAAATCTCCATCTACTCAACAAAGCGGATGACACACCGAGCTTCTACTCCAGAAGATGGATTACCACTTCTACTCCAGACTTAGCTTTCTGCACAGGAGACATCCTTCACAAAATCGACCGCCATGTGCTGGACCAATTAGCAGGTAGTGACCACAGACCAATCAAGCTTGTAATGAATATGGAGTATGTTCCACAGGAGCAAAAGCCCTTGCCCCGCTGGAATTACAAACGAGCAGATTGGGACAGATTTGCCACACTAACAGACAAATATTGTGAAAATATAAATACACGATATGGCAACATGAAGCAAATGGTGGAAAGTCTAAACAGAGCAATAATACAGGCAGCCACTGAGTCCATTCCAAGAGGAGCGAGGAAAAATTACAAACCATACTGGACTGAAGAACTACAAAGTTTGGAGGACAAAGTTGAAGATGCCAGGAAGACAGCAGAGAGAGAACAAACAATTGAAGCGAATACCTCTCTCAAAGCCATCTCAGCAAAATATAAAAGAACAGTAAATCAAACAACAAGAGATCGTTGGAGGGAAAAAACAGAAAACCTGAATTTTGACAGGGATGGAAACAAACTATGGAAACTAGTGAAAGCCATGAACAATGAAGGACCTAGAAACAAACAAATAACAATTAAACAAGGAAATGCCTTGCTTACAGGAAAAAAGGCTGCAAATGCACTAATGGAACACTATGCCAATGCAAACCACATTGATATTACAACTGAACAGAAGAAAGTAATCAAAGACAAACAGATACAACATAGAAATACAGAGACAGCAGCAGAATATATGATGGCAAATCTAACAATGGAAGAAATGGAACAGGCAATGAATACCCTAAAAAAGAAGAAATCACCAGGAAAGGATGGAATCACAAATGAAATGCTAATAGGACTAGGCACCAAGGCAAAGAAGAAACTACTAGCAGTCCTAAATAACAGCTGGAAGAGAGGAATAGTCCCACAGGCATGGAAGGAAGCTATACTAATACCAGTCCCAAAGAAAGGAAAAGACCTGGAAGAACCAAATGGCTATCGACCTATCAGTCTACTTAGCTGTGTAGGAAAATTAATGGAACGCATTATCAATGGCAGGCTAACATGGCATCTGGAAGAAAACAAACTCTTAACACCACACCAAGCAGGATTCAGAAAGTACAGATCCACTGAAGATCAAATAACCTATATAGCTCAGGAAATAGAGGATGCCTTCCAAGAGAAAAAGCACACACTAGCAGTCTGGATAGATTTAGAAAAAGCATTTGATAAAGTATGGAAGGAAGGACTGAAAGTAAAACTGCAAAACATGCATGTTTGTGGAAAAATGTATAAATGGATCAGCCACTACCTTGAGAACAGAACTGCCAGGACAAAAGTACAAGGACAAACAAGCAAAATGATGCTGCTGGAGCAAGGTGTCCCCCAAGGAGGAGTTCTTTCACCAACATTATTCCTAGCATATATAAATGACATCACAGAAAATTTTCCAGCCAGAGTACACACATCCTCCTTTGCAGATGACCTAGCCATATGGACATCTGAAGAATATATTAGCACAGCTAACAGCAGAATACAGCAAGCCTTATTAGCGCTAGAGGACTGGTCAAAATCATGGCTAGTGAAGATAAGTGAGGAGAAAACAACATGCACAGTGTTCTCCCTCTCAAATAAACCTCAGCAACCTAAGCTGGTATTGAATGGAAAAATATTGCGCCATGAAGAAAATCCAAACTATCTAGGAGTCACCTTTGATCGTCGCCTGACATGGAAGACACAGGTTGAGAAAAATCGAACAAGAGCAAGGCAGAGAATGGCAATCATGAAAAAGCTTGCTGGTACAACGTGGGGAGCAGATGAGAAAGTTCTCAAGAAGTTATATACTGGACGGGTGAGGCCAGTACTGGAATATGGCATTGCAGCTTGGGCAACAGCAGCTAAGTCAAACTTTAACAAAATAAGTAGAGTCCAAAACCAAGGAATGCGAATCATAACTGGAAGCCTGAAGACAACGCCTATTAATGAACTAGAAAAGATCACTTGTTTACAACCAATGCAGGATAGAAGAGATAGCAGAGCCCAGCAACAAGCAGAAAAATTTAGAAGATTGACAGACCACCCTATGTACAACAGATTTAATGGTTTTGGAAAGGGAAGACTGAAGCGTAGCAACTTTGTAGAAACTGCAAAACGAAGGATTAGGGCAGATCCTATTCTTAACATATCAACAGTCAAGCCCATACACAATGCACACAAGTTCCCAGCTTGGCGACAGCAGCAACTGCCTGAGATGATAGAAAACATTCCTGGTATTGAGAAAAAGAACACTCAGCATGAAACCGAAAGAAGAGAAATAACCCTAAACTACATAAAAGAACATTACCCAAGCAGGAATTGGACCCATGCATATACAGATGGATCAGCCAAAAATTCAATAGAGAATGGAGGAGGAGGAGTTCTCCTAAATTTAAAAAATGGAGTGAAAATAACACATTCAATGGCAACTGGAAAATTTTCAAGTAACTTCAAAGCGGAGGTAGAGGCTCTGAAAACTGCAGCAGAAATGCTCCTGATGGAGGAAAATAAAGAGAAGCAAATAGCTATCTTCACAGATGCAAAGTCAGCTGTCTCAATACTGAAGAGCAATAACAGCACAGAACTAACTGACCTAAGAGCAGCACTCCATGGTCTATGCCAGAAATCCAAAAAAGTTGTAATACAGTGGATCCCATCACATTGCAGTATACCTGGAAACGAAGAGGCTGACAGACTGGCAAAAGAGGGCGGACGACTACCACAGCCTGACATAGACATAACCTATAATGAGGCAAAGAGGTTGATAAAAAGCACTTATAGAACCAAATGGGAATCAGAGCATCCAGGCCATCAGAAGGATGATGCATATTACAAACTCGACCGAAGAGAACAAGTAGCAATCTTCAGACTCCGCACAGGACATAACAGGCTGAAATACCACTTGTTCAATAAACTAAAGATAGGAGATACCGATGAATGTAATTGTGGAACTGGTAAAATGACAGCTAAACATTTGCTGCAGGATTGCCCAACGTATGCAGAACAGAGAAAGATATTTTGGCCCACACCTGCTTCATTTGAGGACAAGCTCTATGGAGATATCAACAAGCTAAAGTTGACCGCAGATTACTTTAACTATATACAGGTTGACATTTAAAGGTGCATGAAGACCCAGAGGCATGAAATGGAATATTGCTTGGATAGCAAATCCATTATGTGGAAAGTCCAAATCGAAAGCTCGCTGTGTGGGCTTCATAAAAGGTGGAAAAGTGTCCTAGTGGCACGAAATGGAATATTGCTTGGATAGCAAATCCATTACGTGGAAAGTCCGAATCAAAAGCCCATTGTGTGGGCTTCATAAAAGGTGGAAAAGTGTCCTAGTGGCATGAAATGGAATATTGCTTGGATAGCAAATCCATTACGTGGAAAGTCCGAATCAAAAGACCACTGTGTGGGCTTCATAAAAGGTGGAAAAGTGTCCTAGTGGCACGAAATGGAATATTGCTTGGATAGCAAATCCATTACGTGGAAAGTCTGAATCAAAAGCCCACTGTGTGGGCTTCATAAAAGGTGGAAAAGTGTCCTAGTGGCACGAAATGGAATATTGCTTGGCTAGCAAATCCATTACATGGAAAGTCCGAATCGAAAGCTCACTGTGTGGATGTCATCTGCAGACTGCATACTTCTGGTTTCCGGAAGAACAGCCTATGGTGAACGGAAGGCCCAATATACGGAAGTGAGGCTAAGCAGCCATGTGCAGGACGTGACGATTCCTTGGGTGAGCCCAGTACCAGAGCGCTATGTATCGGCTCTGCAAGTATGGAAGCCTCCTTGGATGGCGGGGAATGCCCATGGTCTGCCCCTGCCTTCCCTTGAGGGCTGACCAGGATCTTTGGCTGTTCTATATGGACCAGCTGGGATGGGGGATAACACCACAACAGTGAGAGTCAAACGTCCTAAGAAACCCCCGGGAAGGTTAACCCGGTCAACAAATGCCCGCAGAAGTCGGATGTGTCGGCCTAACGGCGCAAGAACGCAGCTCTGCTGTAAACAGGCACAACGCAATCACATCCGAAAAAAAAAACTCCGGATGAACGAAGAAGAAGATTCAGAGATCATGTGTTTGCCCATGCACCATGATCCCCCTCTCTGCCTTGCCTTGTTTTCTCCAGAGGAAAGGATGATCAATAGGTCTGGATCAAGGCAGCTGCAGATGCTGCCGGTTAAGCATCACAACTCCAAGAGTTGAAAGTGAGCAGCGGCCAGGCTCTAACATCCGGGGGATTTGACTTAGAGGCGTTTAGTTATATCCCTCAGCTGAGTGCCTCAAATCAAGTGTCTGGACCAATACAAGCGTGTACTACTGTCAGACTCCCCGCCTGATACCGTCTTCAGAGCGGATCACGCGAGCAGCGAGATTCCGCTCACAGGAGATATTGCTCGTCTATGTTGCGAGCAAATCTCCGCTTGACTGAATAAGTAGAGAAACGATAAAAGTAGTGGTATTTCAATCGCGCTTACGCTGTCACCTATGCTACACCCTTCAAGTATCTTCACAAAGTCGGACTAGAACGATACCTTGTGGCTAAATGTGTAAGTAAGTAAAGAAGGAATTAAGTAAGTAAATAAATAAGTAAGAAAATAAGAAAGTAAGTACATAAGTAAGTACGTAAGTAAACAGGTAAGCAAATAGGTAAGTAAGTACGTAAATAAATAGTTAAGTAAATATTTAAAGTGAGTGAATAGATAAGTAAATAGTTAAGTAAGTAAGTGCGTAAGTAAATATATTAGTAAATATGTAAATAAATAGGTAAGTAAATAAGTAAGTATGTAAGTAAGTAAGTAGGGAAGTAAGTAAGTAAGTGGGGAAGTAAGCTCATAAGTAAATAGGTAAATATGTAAGAAAGTAAGTGAATAGGGAAGTAAGTAAGTACATAAGTAAACAGGTAAGTAAAGAGGTAAGTAAGAAAGTACGTAAGTAAATAGGTAAGTATGTAAGTAAGTACATAAGTAAATAGGTAAGTATGTAAGTAAGTACATAAGTAAATAGGTAAGTATGTAAGTAAGTACATAAGTAAATAGGTAAGTATGTAAGTAAGTACATAAGTAAATAGGTAAGTATGTAGGTAAGTACGTAAGGAAATAGGTAAGTATGTAAGTAAGTACATAAGTAAATAGGTAAGTATGTAAGTAAGTACGTAAGTAAATATGTAACTATGTAAGTAAGTATGTAAGTAAATAGGTAAGTAAGTATCTACGTAAATAGGTAAGTATATAAGGAAGTAGCACTAGATTTTATTAGAAAGCAGCAAGTCAAATGGTTTGGCCATGCAAGTAGGTTACCAGTCAACAGCATACCACAACAAGCAATGATGTACAGACCAGATGGAAACAGAGGAAGAGGCCGACCACGTAAACGTTGGACGGAGGGAATAGCAGAGTTCATGGGAATATCGATATATGAAGCCCATAATCGGGCACTCTCACGAAGTTTATACTTCACCTCGACACCGCAAGGTACAAGACGAACATGATGAGATGAAATGAGATGAGTGAGTGGCACCTTCCAGTCTTGACAGACCAAAGTATGTGAGTTGGAATGTGGCCGTACCCGTTTAGTACCCGTTTAGCCTCCCAATCAGGGTTACGTGCGGCCATGGAAGCAGGTGGTGGATGGAGTGTGAGAGAAGCCGACAGATTGTTGTTGGTTATGGTCTGCACTCTGCGGCGATAGGCAGATGATCTCATCAGTAGAGACAATGGCCATGGCCACCGACTAGTACAGTAGCTGCCCAGAGGGAAAGCAATGGCAAACTATCTTCTGCACAACTTG
Organism: Cepaea nemoralis; assembly: GCA_014155875.1. Classification (NCBI taxonomy): domain Eukaryota; kingdom Metazoa; phylum Mollusca; class Gastropoda; order Stylommatophora; family Helicidae; genus Cepaea; species Cepaea nemoralis. The sequence goes on from JACEFZ010020946.1 coordinate 30,356, forward strand.
CAAAGAAATCTAACAATCGTACCCTTATTTGTTTATCCTGTACACCGAAAATATAATGAGAAATGTAAGAGATGATACAAACAGGGAGCTATATGATGCCCTAAATATCGGCGGTCATGACATACCAGAGATTCGATATGCTGATGACACAGTATTACTATCCACATCACAGAATGGTATAGAAAAATTATTAACCTCAACCCAAAATAATAATGAAAAATACAACTTATATTTTAACATAGCATATCCCAAAGATAATGCATACAGATAACACTAATATGCAGGCTTGTCCATGGGACACATTTTTCAACCCCATCACATCCCATGGTAATTTATGCTTGTCCCATCCCATCCCATCCCATCCCATGGGATTCCCATGATAATATTAATATGAAAAACAGTTCAAATAAAATTATGAAATTTATGAAAGTTTAGGGTTAGTGTCTACTAAATAGGACTACATGAACAAAGAGATATGTAAAACAAAAAAATATTAATTTTAATATTCAAGAATATTTTATTAAAACAAAGTTTAATCTAAATATGACAATTCAGTGTCATTCTGACACTCTCATTCTGTTTCTGAACAGAATAAGAACAGCCATCAAACTTAAGTGCTTTGTTTGGCGGAGGATCAAAACATAAGTCAAAATCACTTTTCGGCTTTTATTCTACAATTCCTGCTACTTCACATACAGCAGATGATTCAGAAGAAAGATTTAAATTCTCGATGAATGAAATAACAGTTGGAACAACAGACTTAGAAAAAGCGATCCAATTATTAGCCCATTTATTGGTTTCCACATTCCCTTTCTTCTTAGTAACAACTGACTTGACCATGTCTTCTATTTTGGCTTTAATGTCAACTCAAGTAAGAAATGCTGTAGTAATGCCAGAGAACTGCCGCAATATGACCAAAGTTTTTCTCCAATAATTTTCTGAAAGTTCTGACAATATTTCTTCACCATGCTGCTAGAAGTTTCTTAGTCAATATCAACAATACCTTTGTACAACTGATAGTCTAGGAGGAAGTATAACAGCAAAATTAAATGAGATGTAGCATCATCAATTTCTAGTCTGTCAAAAAAAGTTTTGAAGTTCTCATGTATGTACAGCATTCCTTTAATCTGAGCAATATTCGGAATGTGGTTTAAGAATTCTTCATCATCTTCATTAAAGTAATGCGAGTAAATTTTTTTTAATGGGCATTGAAACGTTGGTAATATGATCGCCATTCACGTGTTACAGATTTTGTTGGTATGGAAAATGGCAGCTGTGAAGCCTTTGGCTGACGTGTATTGTAATATGTGTCAATAAATGAAAGTTGATCCATGAACTGATCCAGTTCAGAAATCACGCCTCTGCTGAAGCTATCAGTAATACATGTTGATAACCTGTGCTCAGTACAACCAGATCGGTGCATTTCTGTATCGGTATCAAACCGTCCATCAAATGCTGCCGTCATGCTTGCTGCATTATCAGTACACACAAACAATGGACTGGAGAATGTGGTAGATTCGGCAAGAAATTCACGTGCAAAAAAAAAACTGTGCGTAAATTGTGCAGTATGGGATTGATTACTATCAATGTTTATAAGAGACAAAGGAAAAGTAATCCATTCCCAATTTTGATCTAGTCCACATGCAATAATTTCCTCATATGGCAAAAGATATGTTTGTCTTGCAGACCAAAAGTCAACTATTCCCGAAATTGCACATTCTGGATCTTGTGCCATATTTTGAAACAATTTTTGAAACTGCTGCAGTGTGGCAAATTTTCCTTGCGCCAAAATAGAACGAGTCACTTTGCAGTGATATAGTGTAATTATATACCTTGTTTGCAGCGTGAGTAGATCTTGCAGCAAAGTTAGCAGCATCACATATAATGTTACATCCAGCCGGAATGGATACTGTTGGATGTGATGTAATTAGTTCAACAACTGTTTTTTGCCACGCAGTAGACAATGTTGGTGGTGGTTTTGTTACTTCCTACTGCTTGGCTTCAAAAAATCTTTTGATGTTAGTAGAACCACATTTCATGCCATGCTGTATTGCAACTCCATAATCACTTTGAGTAACCCATTTTTCATTAATCAACTTATACCAACTGTATAGCGTTTTGCACTTTGCACAGCAAACAAATGGTACTAAAATACTTTATGATATTTTAACTGCCTTAACATCAGCTGTTGAAGACTGTACAAGTTATTTTGGAACATCAATCAAGTGGCATATTCCCCCACTCAATATCTTAGCAACAACAATTTTAGTAAGATCCTGGAACTCATATTTTTGGTTGGCCATTTTGGGGAGCCGTAGGCTTACACAGCCTGCACTCAGTAACACCGTGACTCCACGTGACTGCCTTCACAAATTATTTGAAATTAGGACTACTATATATTTATAGACTATAAATATAGACCTAATATTCAACCGCCGGTCTCCCTGGTCAAGGATTTACACGACTTTTCCCGTAATCCCGTATACTCTCGTCGTTAACGTGACGTGTACGAGAATTGGTAGCGGTTCTCTTCGCGTCGGTAACTTACGGGGTATGTGAGCCGGTCGCTCAGAAAGCAATGGAAAACTACTGAGCGTAATCTTGCCAATAAATAAACAATCAGCTGAGAGATGCTGATGTTGACAGCTATGTCCAATGAAAGGATATGCGAACAAAACCAAAAAAAAAACCCCCATTCAATCAAATAAAAATGCTGCAATATAGCAACAAAACAACTTCGATTACAGCAGATTAAAACTAGCTTCGTATTTACAAATCACCAAAGACGCCAATCAACAACTACAGCAACAATGGCTGACTAGCAGCTCGCAAGCGCGCATGTATTAATTTATCCGGTGCCCCACCACGAGATAAAGAATTGATACAAATATATAAAGAAAAAAATAAGGATAAAAAGCTTTAAATAAGTTTTAAAAAATAATAATAATAAATTAAGGGTAGCTCTGACGTAGATCAAGTTGCTATGACATGGCTACTGTCCCATGTGTCCCATGGGAAATACAAATGTATGCTGTCCCATCTCGTCTTATCCCATGGGATTCCCATGGGAATCACATTCCCACGGATAAGCCCGCTAATATGGAGAAACAAATATATGTTAATGAGGAAAAATTGGAGGTAGTGGAAAGTTTCGAATATCTTGCGTCAATGGTGACACAATGAAGGAAAATAAAAGATGAATATATATTGCTCTTCAGAAAATAAAACAACTAAAGCTGTTTGTGATCTCTGGGCAAATGTATGTTCAGTAGTTTGCCATTGCTTTATGAACGACCGGCACATATACCATTTTATAAAAAACCAACGCAAGGCGGTCTGCTGCCAACTCGCCCGCAGCTGTCTTAGATAGAATTACAAAAATTCGACTGCATCTTTCCTATTGCAACATACGCTTCTGAGACGTGGACACTTACTAAACAAGCTGAAAAGGATATAATTGCCTTTGAATATAAATGTTATTGATGGGTTCTAAGAATATCTTGAACACAGAAAAGAACAAATGAATCCATACGGCAAGAACTGAATATTGAAGAAGGTTGGCTACTAAAGACGATAAAACAAAGAAAATTGAAATATTTTGGTCACTTGAAACGTCACGAAAGTTTGGAGAGAACAGTAATGGAGGGGTATATGCCCGGGATGTGAGGAAGAGAATGCCAAAGAGAAGATGAATGCAGGATGTTGCAGATGATCTCTAGATTGATGTATCTGACGCGGGACATCTTGCTTATGACCAAGAAATTTTCCGGACGGTTGTTATGGGAGCGAAGTTCTGCAAAGGACATGCTACTGAATGAATGAATGATCGTGAGAGATGGTGATACATGGCCGCCCACGCTTATTGGCAAGGCAACTGATGATGATGACACTGTGAAACACTGTTTTAAACTGCAGTAAATGTAATCTGTTCAACCGGACATTATATTGTATAGCCGAGGAATGGAAGCAGAATTTTAAATTAACAGCCAACGCTTTTAATTAATTGTTCTTCACTTCAAATAATTTTCTCAGACTAATTTAACATTCCATTAGAATGGCACGAAACAACAAACAATAGCATTTGTCTTACACACGTCATGTCTCATTACCGTTAAATTATCCTCCCCATCTGTCATTATTCCATTCCAGCGGCCTGTATTAAAGTGCTTTCTTGTATTCTACGCCCCGCTGCACACATGTGCTTCAGATGACGGTCTCTTTCTTCTTATTGCAGCTACAAATCTCATGGGAGGCGCGCTAGCGTGGTGGCTAGACGCTTATCTGCCGTTTCGATGGTTAGGGGTTCGATTCCTATCGAGACGGATTCTAATTTTTTTTAATGGACCTGGGCTTCCCAGGTCCACACAGCCTAACATGGGCACCAGGAAATGTCCAGGGAAATAAAGGCGGTCTGTGTGATACTTATCACGTCACCACCCGTGAGCAGATTTATATCGTCTTCTTCTTCAACTTCTTCTTCTTCTTCTTCTTCTTCTTCTTCTTCTTCTTCTTCTTCTTCTTCTTCTTCTTCTTCTTCTTCTTCTTCTTCTTCTTCTTCTTCTTCTTCTTCTTCTTCTTCTTCTTCTTCTTCTTCTTCTTCTTCACCGTTCCGAGCCATTGAGGTTCTTTGCTATAGATACAATCCGTCTCCATTCGTCTCTCTGGTTGACCTTCTCTTGCCAGTCGTTGATTCCAAGTGCTTGTAGGTCTGTCTGTATATTATCTCTCCACCGTCTTCTTGGTCTATCTCCGAGTCTACGGTCATTTATTTCCTGAGTGTAAGCGAGTTTTGTTTCCCTATTATCTTCCATTCTTTCTATATGCCCCAGCCATTGCTGTCTATTAGCCTTCATGATACCAGTGATTAGTGGGGACTTAAACGGATCTTAAATGTCTTTGTTGCTTCTTCTTTTCAATTCTCCACTGTGTGTATCCCTAATGTTCCCAAAGATACGTCTTAAGACTTTGTTCTCAAAGGTTTGTAACAAGGCTTCGTCTCCTTTCATTGTACTCCAGGTTTCAGAGCCATACAGCACAACTGTCCTGATCAGTGTTTTGTATATTGTGATCTTGGTTTTACGAGATAGCGCATTTGATGTTAGCAGATGTTGTAGTGCATAGTATATCTTATTTCCAGAATTGATTCTAGCTTGTATTCCTTCCCTTATGATGTTGGAGCAGTTGAAGATTGTACCCAGGTATTTGTATGTTTCTGTTCTTTTAATGGTCATATTATCTACTTGTATGTAGCAGAGATTTTAGCCGTTACTTCTCTTGAAATTACCATATATTTTGCCTTATCTTGGTTGATAACCAGCCCCATTTGTTGAGCTTTTTCCTTTAAGTGAGTCAACATTTCCATTGTCTTTTGTTCATTTTCCCCTATAATATCTATATCATCTGCATAACCAAGCAGTCTGGGTGTTCCTCCAATAGCACATTCCTCCTTTACCGTCCTTACAACTTTCTCTAGAGCCAGATTGAAAAAGGAGCGGCGATAGTGCATCAACCTGTTTCAAGCCAGATGTTATTTGGAAAGGGTCTGATTTCCTGCCTTTATATGTTACTATATTATAAGTATCTTCCATGCATAGTCTGATCATTGCCACATATCAGTCACTGACACATAACAGACTGAGAAAGGCTGAAGGGAGCTTCCCTAAAAGACGCACCGAATGGTACAATGATAGAATGCGCAGGGAAACTAAGGGGATGCGTCAGACGTCAACAAACAAGATTACGCTGTGACACCAGCTTGGGATTCGGACGTGTGTGATATTCTGAGGAGTCAATGTCGTGGACCAGATTGGATATTCTTATGCAGGTATAGCTCATATTCAAGTGGACGACGGGAGGAGTCACTTGCTGGGATCGAAAGACCATGGACCCAGGAGCGAGATGAATATAACTAGAGGATACTGACACGGAACAAACGAACACAGGAATGAAAACCAGAATGAGCGCTGAGGTAGAGGTTAAGGACATTTGAGCATGGCAATTCGAGCTGCTCGTAATAGGTGCTGATCCTGTCTTAAGGACACCCTATAGAGACGAAGAATTGTGTATTGCAACATTGTTTATACACCCAAATAAACAGGTGTATTTTAATGCTTTATCGTCAGAGCCGCATCTGTGAGTTTTCGTTGCCAACTTCAGTTTGATGTTGAGTGTTTTTGTTTACTCTGGAGGCGAGCCAAATTTCAACAATACCTCGGGTGGATTCTTATAATTGAGATGATCGCACTTCGAGACATATGGGGGCTCGTCCGGGACCGAACACTTGCTACATACGTCGACATTTATGAGAACGTTTGGACATAACGTTAACCTTCTTTCCACACATCATATTATACCGAATGAGTCAACACAGGTATTGATCAAGACACTACACTGCACCTGAAACACATAAAAACGGTACATGTTCTTTAAGACTCTGACGCCAGGACATACGTACACTATAACACGGATTGACAATTACTATTTTTTCATCGTTATACCAGACACAGTCGAATCTTTCACACATTGGACTTTAGGTACCAGAACCTGATGCAATCAGATCTACTGATTTCACTGTGGGCATCATTCGTTCGGATACCTACAGCAGCCTAAACTTATCACAATAAGGCTGCAGTAAAATTCAAACGTTGTCGTTACACTACAGCCAACTACGTGTTATGGGTTGGTCACGGACTTCCTTAGTCCAGGGTGAAAGTACAGGTTAATTGCACTATCGTCTGAATACAGGAGCAACAACCACAGCTCCTCACTTATTGTCACTCAAAAAGATACCACTGATCGATTGCCATTTACGGATCATTACACATAATTATTCAGTTATCACTCTACGTTCGTGAGATGCGTTAAAAGGCCAGTATATTTTTCCTATTTGTTGACTGTTGTATACATTCGGTTAACGGGGTGCAACTTTAACGTTAAATAAATAACAATAGCTAAGTTTACACAAAAATGAGTTAATATTATTGTGCGAATTTAAAGAAGACGTGTATACTTGCAATTGTCAGATCGGTACGAAGCTATTATTTGTATCAATCTCACGTATTGTAAGTATCTATATCTATAGCTAGAGTAATCGTTAGTCTACGTTATTGTCTTTTATAAGGACGAATAGGGTTTTACGTCAATTGTCACTCGTTCTCTCATAACTGTTACTTGTCTAGTGTTATTATATTCTTTATACGGAATATATTTTTAATACTAATTTCTGTTATTTACATATAGTAACACTTAAGATATATAGATAGCAAGAAGTTGCTGAATTTCTTTATTGTTCAATTTTACATTGCTGTTGAGTTGCAGTTCACATTTTGTTCAGCAGTTGTTATATTGATTGTCTACTCTGAATCGAACATATTTGCATTTTTGCATTATTCTATCATAATTATTACACAGGTAGGACAAGATGTCCACACTACAATATTTCACGGAGTTGGGTGAGAAGAATGGATTGGCTGGAGCAGAACTCAGAAATTGGGTCATACAAGAATTTACCGCTCAAGCCGCACGTGAGAGAGAGGAACGACAGAAGCTTCAAGCTGCACATGAACGAGAAGAACGACTAGAGAAGTTAGCTCGTGAAAAGGAACGGAGGGAACAGGAGAAGGCTATCAAGCAGAATGAGATAGCAGCTAGAGAAACAGAATTAACTTTGAGATGCGAAAGGATTGCAGCCGAAAAAGAGAAATTGGCTCTGAAGGAACAAAAGATAGCTGCAATGAGAAAAGAGTTAAAGGTAAGACAGATAACCGCACAGACAGAGTTAAAGGCAAGACGGATAACCATAGAGGCAGAATTAAAGGCAAGACAGATTGCCGTAGAGACAGAAATCAAGCAAAAACGACTCACACTTGAAAAGGAGAAGCTTGCAAAGGAAACAATGTGGAAGGAGCAATGAGGAACAGAGACAAATGTATGAAATAAAGGAAAATAATCACACAGGTAAAGTATGTGCTGCAGTAGTGAAAGAACCAAACGCCAGAGATTTCGTTCAGAAAGTAACTATCGAACACAAGTCTAACGAAACACTTACAAGTGCAAATGCCCAAAGTGAAATAACACAAAAAGAAGAAGAAGAAAAGACGCAAATAGAACAGGGTACATCAACGGTAGACATGCATGATACAACGCTACTGAGTGATGGCATAACGTTAAATAATTGCGAATACCAAGATTTACACAAAGTAAATGAACCCAAACATGAAGAAATAACTGATACTCAAAAACAAATCAAACGTGATTACATGTCTCTCAATGACATTTTCCCAAAACATCCTAAAAAGAGAGTAAAGGTTACACGCACTCAGTACAAACAACAGAGACAACATACTAAAGTGTTGCCTAAACAACGGCAATGGAATTTGATAACAATAATAATTGCTCAGATCATAACTTTAGCGAAGTCAACCATGACACAGGTTGAATATGTTGTCATAAATGTGTATTTTCGTACAAAAATATATGCTATTAGCAACAGTGCATACATATACGCACAGCTCAAGAAACATGGTACAAACAGGTTCATACAAACAAAAACGCATATCATAAACATGCACACAGAAGTGAAGAAGCATAGCACAAATATACACACAAAAGGCAAGAAATGTATTACATACATACGCACAGGAGTCTGTGACATAATGTCCCAGTTTACTCCAGTTTGCAGACGATTATAAATATCTTTTCTTGGAAGGAGAATTTCACGTGTGGGGGACTGGCGGTTGCCTTATATGGTAACGACTGCCAGAGTGAGAACGAGGCGAGGAATCTTGTGCCAGAGCTGGGGCTCCAAATAGAATAGGTCGGCAAGTTTCTCACAGGCGGGACCAGACATAGTCACTTGAGTCTGGAAGTCCCAACTATGAAGATGTGAATTCTTTAGGGAGAGGGTGTAGGCCCATTGTGGGCCCATTTTTGCCTCTATGTTGCATTGGTGAGCATACACATGTTTTTTTTTGAATGATAAGATTTGTGTTAGATATTTAATACAATCTTTGTTTGATATGAGAAGTATCCTACATGTCATGTATGTATTTTGGCGGAGTTTGCTACGGCACCGTTACTTCTGTAAGAAAGACAGCCTGAGATTTAACCGTCTATACCACTGTCCTATATTCCTATGCTTATAATTCTTATCATGCTATGATTACTGCTTCATCTTCTTTTGAAGACTTTGATGTCTCTGTAAATTCTGTACCGTGTCTGCAGAGTTCAATCTATCTTCACTTTTGGTTCAATCTCATCTCGGGAAGAGCCTATCTTTACCGGACTTTTGGTAAAGTATTCAGGTGTTACATAATGCCTTTGTAAAGATTCAGATCTTGTACGCATATATATCTTGTGTGTGTGAATCTTTACTTTATCTGTGTACAGAATATGCCGGGGACGGAACGTATATTTTGTGTGTATGACAGCCTGGGGACACAGTTAGATAAGACACCCCATTGTTTTGTCGGATTGGGTGGATCCTGTATGTCATTGGCTACATTATAGTTATGAGAACGGTTCACCTAGCCAAATACTCATTTTTACCTGCCGTAACTCGTGCAGTGTGCTTGCAAAAATAACAAGACATTGGAGCCAATATTTCCAAAACCCCGACCTTAGTCACCCCCCCCCCCGGTCATGTTCTATAACAGATTGTTGTACTCCCATATAGAGAGGAGTGTTTTTATGTGTGAGAATATATCTCCATTTGGTATCTGTGATGTCCTGTTTGTTGTATAGGTAGAAGCGTGAGGTTGGTAGAGTGTTTAGATTACCGCCCCACCTTCCCGCCAAATAGACCCATACGTTACAGGCCCACAGGGGATACCCCACTTCATATGAGGATTGTCCTCTGACTATATGTCTACTTGTTGTCTCTGTGAGTCTTATGAATCTGCATAATGAGCTAGAATATTCATAGCTTGTCATTTTTGATTCGCAGGCATTGAGGCAAAAGGCGTGGGACATCTTGGCTGATTTTAGCTGAGTCTAAAACTAGTGGACAAATTTTAGCTGAGTCTAAAACTAGTGGACAAATTTTGGCTGCGTCTGAAACTGATGGCTCAATTTGGTAGAGTGAGAACCATTTGGCGGAGTCGGAGACCTGGGCGAGGCTTTGGCTCTCCCTTTTATCTAGGTCTATAATGACAGAGATGGGTCCTCTTTGGGCAGTTACCAGATGGAAGCTTGAGATGAGTGGTGGCTGAAGATGCTGCTACTTTTAAGTATGTGAGGTGTGAATAACAGACAGGGGAGATAACTCAATGTTTATTTTTACGCAATTCCGAGAAGGACATATCTCAGTCACATCCCTTCGATTGCCAGGGTTAACAACGTATAAGCTGATAGCAAGACAGCTCGATGAGTGATCTAGAATGCAGTACCATCGGTTACCCCTATTTGATTCTGTGAGATTTACGGAGTCTGCCGCCGAACTACCAGAGGTTCTGTAGAATCGGGTTATCAATTCAATATATAGTCGAAGACATCAGAAGTCTGTCTGGAACCAGGGGTGACCCCATTCAGTGCAGTGTCGCTTATAGACATTGGGATGTATTATAACAGTGTCGAAAGGAAGTAATAAGACTTGATCTGTAATCAAAACTTTATTCTTTATTTTTAAGACGACAAGCCGCGTCTTCTCAGCTGGGCTATCGGATGTTCACTGCCTATAACAACATAATACGTCACGATTGAGCATCTCCCACCCCTTTCAATCTCAATGCTCAATCGTGCTGTATCGGAGTTTTCCAATAGACCCCAATTATACCTACACTGTTACACCTCCCCATGTTACTTAAAGAATTTTCCTTTTAAAGGAAAAATCTTTACTCCTAATCCCCATACTCTATTCCCTACTTGTCTTTTAACCTTCGCCAATACATCTTTTACTCTTCTCCCAGTGCTATGGTCTGTCTACAACCTCCCCATATACTTCTTCTTCGCTTTTTATTTATATAATACTACGGTTAATCCAAGCAGTCCTTCTTTCCTTTTCATTTCCCCAACATTTTACAGTCAACTACATAACCTCCCCATGTTATTCTTCATTTCTGGTTCTCTCTGGTTACCTATATCAAATATACATATTATAAGAACAGCTCATAAAATTTCTCATTCTTCACTATTTTGGTTCTTTCTTGGCTCATCTAGTTTCCTGTATCAAATATACACATTATAAGAACAACTCATAAATTCTTTTTCTAAAATTATTACCTTATATAATTTCTCATTCTTTCAAACCCCAGGACGTACAAAAACAAAGTAGTTAGAAAAAGTAAAGAAGTGGTGCGCACCAAATAAAGAACATAAAGAATGAATATACGACATGACCACATGGACATACAGTAAATGTACATTTAAGACATTCTCCCTTTACCTCCCTTGCCAATAAAAAAATTTTGTAAAATAATTTTTTAAAACACCTTAAGAAATATATTATTGTTCGTTATAAAACAATTTGGCATAAGTTTTCATAAACCTTCTATATTTCACATTGACATTGCCAACCAGAATTCCGTTATCTCACCTTTTACCATGAGCCCATGTTCATATTTTATGAACACCTTTAATATAATTAAAGCTGGTATTTCACAGCACCTATATCTTGCCCCCGTACATCCCATCCTGCTATTTTATAAATACAGTGACGTGTGTGCAAGTCCTGGATACGTCTATCCATTCGTGTACACACGTTCACCAACTATGGTTTCCCACTAGTTAATGAATGCATAGTTTCCCCTTACCTTATATCAGTGGACAAATTAGTTTTTATCAACTCTTTTCTTAACGAAAAACCTTTAGCAAAACCTCCTTCATTTGAAACTTAAACTTACTTAACTAACTTTACAAGCATTTAACTCAATATACCAAATCATTCATGTAATCGAAATAAAATGAACACAACCTCCAAATTAATCTAGAAGAAAAAAAAACACATTTTTTTTTAAAATGACATAACATGCATGTTATCAAATCAGAATAAAATATCCTATTCTACCTATCACTATTGGACACTTTTACGGACCAATAGTTCTTGTCAACTCAAATGCTATGAACACAATCACCCTACTCTAAACCAATTACTCAAACAATAACAATCATTTTTCAAGACCAAATCAAGAAAACAAAATGAGGCATTACAACTTAGGCTCAATAAAACAACCAAACAATATCCCTCATTTTCCAGTAGCAACTCAAGCATAAAAACATTTCCTATATGACTCATAATTCACAAAACTTAGATTTCATAAACACCGTCTTCAATACAATTATAACTCTCTTAAAATTTCTACGTACATTGGCCTACCAGTATTAGGCTCTCATAAATGACGCATATCCAGTATTTATATGACCGAGAAGACTAAACATCCTATCTGTATATCTGTTAACTACAGATCAATTATGAACATATCTGTTCTATCTACACAAACAAATCAGTAATCCAGAATTATCTATTTATTATCTCTTAACAGCACATAGTATCCTGAATAAGCTCTTAAGTAAACACTGTAACCTATATCCAACATTAACTCAATGTAGCCATCCTCTACTTATCAACGTACTTGTGATCTGTCCTGTCTATTATTATTATAACTTGTTAACCCCTATCTTTAAACACGGCACTTCTAACATCAATAAAAAAATACATTCACCCACTGTACTAATATCTCAAGACCACTTTTTCCACCGTTTCGTATACTTCTTTAAACATCACTTACAATTTTAAATCTTGCTATCTACAGTACTTTCGATTTATCTATCTCTTACGTTTCCATTTCCTCAACAACTCTAAGTTTCTCTGAATAAGTGCTAACTCTATATCAACATCTTCTTCTTCGTACAACCTACTAGTCTCCTCCATACTACTACTTGACTCTGACTTTTCATCCATTTCTTCTTCTTCGTCTGTATGTCTCTCTTTAGCTGCCGCTAATTTCTTCCGTTCAACATCCCACCTAATTTGTCGATCACTCTTTCTTAAGGATCTTTCTAGTATAGGTATATCGTCTCCGCTTGTTGAACCATCTCTAATTCTCCTCTGTCTTTTTACTTCTTTATCTCTTTGACTGTCCATTCTTCTTTTTGTTGCTTGCCTAGTATTTTTAAATGGAGCACCTGTGTCTTCTTCCATACTATCATAATGAGTTTCATTTGTCCCTTCTTCTTCCATTCTTTTCGGAATTGTCTGTTCTTGTTCTTCGTAACTTGGATTTGCTAACAACTGATTTTGTTCTGGTTCTTTTCTAAGATCTGGGGTTACTGTAGCTCTTCTAAGATCTGGGTTTACTGTAACAACTTGTTCATCTAAAAATTTTGCATCCGAATAACAATTATTATTATAATTATTATTTTCTATCTCATTTTCATCTCTTCTTAAGTGTTCAACATGTGCCCTTGCTATGTGTGCTGTGACCTGGTTCTTTATAACATACGATACATTACCTAGTTTTTCCAAAACGTAATAACCTGGAATCCAACGAGAATCAAACTTAGAGTTTCTTCTATGCTTTTTGTAATAAACTCTATCACCTACTTTAAACTCCTGTAATTTTGTATTTACATTTTTGTACTTTTTCTGTCTTTCCCTAGCTTTTATTATATTATTTCTTAATCTCATATGTGCTTTATGCATTTCTTGTATTATGATCTCTTGAAAATCTTCACCCATATATTTCCGTCTAGGTTTTAATAAATTATCTATAGGTAATATTGGTTCTCTCCCGTGTATTAAATAAAATGGCGAAAAACCCGTGCTCTCATTTTGATTTGTACGAATAGCGCTAAGAGCAGGTCCCAAAAATAGATCCCAATCTTTTTCATGTTCATCAATAATCTTTGCCACAATGTTGTATAACGTCTGATGTTGACGCTCGTTTTTCGCATTTGACGAAGGTCTATAAAATGAGGTCTTTATATGTCTTATGTTTAAATCTTTTAATAACTTTTCGAATTTTTTATTTACAAATTCTCTACCATTATCTGTAAGTATACTTTGTGGGCAACTAAACCTTGGTACGAACTCCTGTAAAAAAATATTAATGACAGTATCCGCGCTCTTATCTGGAATTGCATAAACCTCTGGCCAAAGACTGTAGATGTCTACTATATGAATTAAATATACATTTCCTGACAATGTTCTGGGGTGTGGACCTGATATGTCTAAACTAATCTTTTGCATTGGGAAGTGAGGAATATCTGTGTCCTGTAATGGAGACTTTATTGTTTTCATGTTCCTTAATCTGCACTTTTCACACGTATCTACATATTTGCATGCAGATTTAAATAAGTTTGGCCAATAATATTTACTTGTAAGTGCTTTCACTAGTTTGTCTCTACCGAGATGTCCATTTTCATCGTGATATGCTTTTAAAAGTTCATTTTCCAAATGCTTTGGAATATATTTCCTTAGTTGTTCGTTCTTTTCACACATATAATATAACTGTCCATCCTCTTGTAAGAGCAAATAATTCCTTTTATATTTGTTATCTTCTGTTTCTCGTAACTTTTCCTTTATTTGTATGATTCTTGGGTCCAAATCCTGCTCTTCTTTCATATTGAATTGTGCTAACTGTAGATCTTCTTCTCTATGTTCAGACTCTTGATCTGATGGTAAGCTATCAAATTCTCCCCTATTTATTATAGCAGAATCCAGAATATTTACCTGCCAATTCCTGTCGTCTATCTCTGGTTCGGCTGCCTCCTCTTCTGTATCCTCTGATGACTGTGTATATGGAATTCTAGACAAAAGATCGGCGCATGTGTTTATCTTACCCGGTATGTACTCAATTTTCGCGTCGTACCCCTGTAGATTCAATGCCCATGTCTGTATTTTCCTGTTCTGCACTGGAGCTTCTAAAAAAGACTTTAAAGGCATGTGGTCAGTTCTAATAACAAAACTTGCGTTATGTAAATAGTAATTAAGTTTTTGAAGAGCGTAATGAATCGCGTAAGCCTCCTTCTCGATAGTACTCCATTTTTTTTGTGATTTACTAAGCTTATGAGACAAAAAGTAGATAGGTCTTTCATTTTTAACCCCTGGTATTCCAGATTCTTTTCCTTCATATGGTTGTACTAAACATGCTCCTACTGCACTGTCTGAAGCATCTGTGTATAGTATTAACTGTTTGTTTAAGTCTGGATGCGTCAATAGTGGTACCAGTGTTAAGCTGTTTTTTAAATAGTCGAAGGCTTTTTGACACTCATCATCCCACTTAAACCTGGCGTACTTGGCTGTTAAATTTGTAATTGGTTCAGCTATCCTTGAAAATGCCGGAATAAACCGTCTATAATACGCACACGTTCCTATAAAAGCACGTACTTCCTTAACGTTTGTTGGAGCAGGTAACTCTTTAATAATCTTTATTTTTTCCTGGTCTGGTTTAATACCCTCTCTATTTATAATATACCCTAAATATTTTGTTTCTGTTTTTAAAAATTGGCACTTACTAAGCTTCAACTTCACATCATGCTTTCTTAACCTGTCAAACACTAGTCTAATATGTTTCAAATGATCTTCTACATCTCCTTTGGTATAGATCAATATATCATCAATATAAGCAAGAGCGAACCTTTGCATACCCTCTAGAACTTCATTTATTAAGAACATATAGTGTGAGGGCGCTGTCTTGACTCCAAAAGGCATTCGTAAAAATTCGTACGAGCCCATGTGGGTACAAAAGGCACTTTTCCGTTGCGCGTCTTCTGACATTGGAATACACCAAAACCCTGACCTTGCGTCTAACGTTGTGAAATATGTAGAGCCATTAAGTAGCCCCAAAATATCATCAATTACCGGCAGTGGGTATGCTACATTCTTGGTGATTTTGTTCAACGCCCTGTAGTCGCAACAGAAGCGACTGGAACCATCGGGCTTGGCCACTATGACGACCGGAGATGACCATTCTGACTTCGACCTTTTTATTATTCCTGCTTTCAGCATCTCCTCTATTGCCTTTTCCATTATTTCTCTGTTTCTTAATGGAGTTCTGTATGGTTTTAGACTTATTGGTGGATGATCTCCCGTGTCTATCTCCATCGTAACTGTCCGCGTCTTACCCAATTCCAAATCATTAACCGCAAACACATCTTGATTTTGCTTTATAAACTGTTCTAACACTTCCTTATTTTCCGGCGAAGCTTTTAACTGTGACAGCAATTCTTGTTCCCTTGTTATTTTGTCTAGTGAATGTATATGGACTTTATTTTCTCCGAATGGATGGATCAATTCATTCATTCCGATTTTCCCTCTTCTTCCGCATCCGCGTCTGTCACTTCTCCTTTCACTAGAAGTTTCCAAATAACTTGTTCCCGACACTTCTGTTCTATTCGTTGCCAATATTTCACTAATGTTATGATCTAACTTTGCTATCACACATCCTCTGTATAACTTGATTTCTCTCCCTGTGTTGTTGATAACCATTACTGGAAAGGTTAAGTGTTTATCCAACTCCATTACTCCATCTGGAACCTCCAAACCAGGCTCATCAATTATTTCTTCTTGTAACTCAGTGATTCTGACTGTGTTTCCTTCCACATAATATGGGTTTCTCTTCAGCTTCGCTTGTATCAAATTAACCGACTGTGGTTTTAATGTCGTTGTCATTTTGACCCTAACTAGTGCTGCTATATGCATATCCTCTTCCATATCTATATATACGTCTCTGAATTTTAACTTATGTAAATCATAAAAAAGTCTTATCCCATTCTTTATCAAAAAATCTCTTCCTATCAACATATTTCTATTTAAACCCTTCACTACATGAAAAAGGTGTCTTATGTTGATCCCTCCTAATTTAAAATTGATCATTGTTTGTCCAACTACTTGTAAATTCTGTCCAGTAACAGAGTGTAAATTATTACTACACTTAAATACTCTACAATTTCTTACTATTTTGTATAAAAAACTTTCTTTTACTACACTAACTTGAGCTCCCGAATCTATTAATGTACGAACTCTATACTTCCCTATTTCTAATATACACGAGCTATAATCTGTTTTTTCTTCTATAAATTTCTTGACTTCATCCAGTTGAAAATATTCTCTGTTCGACCTATTATACTTGTTATTAACATACTCTCTAACACTTGGGACCCTATTATTTACCCTCCTATCATCGGTCCTGTCTAATAGGTTGGGCGCCAGTTTTCCTGTGTTCTTGTACCTGTAAAGTTCCTGTGTCCATCAACAACATTCCTACTCACCCTATTATTATCATGTCTACCCTGTGTATTTGACTGTATACGCCTGTTATTACAAAAACGAGAAACATGTCCCCGTTGACCACAAACCCAACAGACAATGTTTGTGTTATTTGTGTTTCTTACTGCCTCACTTGTAGGGTATCTCACATTTCTTCTTTCAACATAATCGCTCCTATTTCTACCTTGTAAGGTTTGTATACCGCCTCTCCTATTCCATCCGAATCTTGTTTGTCCTATCTCCATGGGTTCCTCAATTCTGTCGTCTCTATTACTTCCCACTTCTCGTCCTGTTCTTAATCTAAACCTTCGTCTCAAATTTTCCTCTTGCACCGCAATATCCACCGCTTGTGATAACCTCTCAGGGTTATCCCTCATCAGCTTAAGTTTCAAACCATCAGATTTGATGCCATCCACAAAAATCCCTACCAACATCCTTTCCACCTCCTCCCCTCGCACATTCTGTCCTAAGAATGCCTCTTCAGCCAGGTTAATCAACCTATCGCTAAACAACTGTACCGTTTCTCCGTTATTTTGTTTAGCCTGCCTCAACACCGAAAATGCATGTTGCGGATCCGTAATTTCTGCATATTTTCTTGCTAGGTCCTCTTTGAATTGTTCCCATGTCTCATCTACCCTAGCCTCTAATTTTCTTCTTATATGATCTGAGACCGGTTCTGTTGCCGTCTGATACGCTAGTCTCATTTTCTCTTCATCTGTTGCCGAGATCAAATAGGCATATTTTTCTATAGAGGTGACCCACTTCTTATAGTCCTTAGCCTGTCCACTAAATTTCACAATTTCTGTTGCCATCCCCTGTTGTTTGATCACCATATTAAGTCGGCCTACTGCTGTTCCTACGCCTGTCAGAACTTGTGCCAAGGTGTCCTGTTCCGCCATGCTGAAAAAAATAGCAAAACAAAGCAAGCAACCAATCACACAATTATAATTTCCCAAATCCCAACCAGCACAATTCAGTTGGTTATAATATTGTAAGATATTACATTAATCAGAAGAAGCACCAACGATGTCCTGTCTGAGCATAGGAAGAATGAACCCTGTCCTCGAAAAAAAACTCAAACTGGTGGCAATCAGAAGGTTCCTTGTAGATAATGTTCTGTACTCCACTCTAATTAAGGAATTCGGAACCTCACGGGAGACCTCGAAATATACAACTCTGAGTCTATTTCTAAATTACTCTGTTACCTTCAGTTCAGTTCAACCAACCAGATCCCGCATTAGGTGAAACTTAGTCTCAGAATTCAAGTGGTGGAGTTCAGATACCATTTCTCCTCCCTCAGGTACTTTCGTCCTTCTCATGGGCTGCCAGAAAATTCTTCAACCCCTGGTTGGGTCACATCTCATGGGCTGCCGGAAAATCTTCGACCCCTGGTTGGGTCCCTTCCTTGATTCTCAGGTGGGTACTTCAACGTCGTATGGAATGGGTCATAGGATTAACGAGGCCCAAGGATGGATCAGGTGTGTTTGGGTCATAGGAATGACAAGGCCCAAGGATGGATCAGGTGTGTTTGGGTCATAGGAATGACAAGGCCCAAGGATGGATCAGGATCTGCCAACGGCCAGTGATGACTTGACCTTGAACGAGCCCTGACTTCTGATTAAATCTTGAAAGTGGCACGGTTCAGGCAACGGCCAGGTTAGGCCCCTTGTAAATGATTCAGTTCAGCCACGGCTCCTGATTCTTGAGTACTTCGCGTGATAGGCCATGATTTATTATCTTCATAATATTTCTTACAGCATGCCGTCAGTGGATAGTTTTTTTGTTGTTGTTGGCCGGCCTAGATCAACCTCAGATCCTCGGTCGAGGGCACCATTTATTACTCCCTATAACAGTGTCGAAAGGAAGTAATAAGACTTGATCTGTAATCAAAACTTTATTCTTTATTTTTAAGACGACAAGCCGCGTCTTCTCAGCTGGGCTATCGGATGTTCACTGCCTATAACAACATAATACGTCACGATTGAGCATCTCCCACCCCTTTCAATCTCAATGCTCAATCGTGCTGTATCGGAGTTTTCCAATAGACCCCAATTATACCTACACTGTTACAGTATCTTGATCTACGATGGAAGAATACTAACCCCTATCGGCTAAGGGCCTCCTGGATGATCTTCAACTAACAATCCTTACAGCCTCGTCAATAGTCCGTGCTTCAACTTTTCCAGAATGATGGACATTAATACCAAGGGGTGAAATCCCTATTTTATGCAGACATATTTTCCTCTCAAGACCAACGCCATATCGAGTAGTCCAGACTCAGTCACACCATCATCATTTTTATAGAAGGGACAATTGAGGACAGTTCCTTTTGTTGGTCAATTATGACTGTATTTTATCAACGTCAATGAGCCGTATCCCCATTACCGTGTTCAGTATCCAGAGAACCTTGTTTTTCCTCAGTGGCACATTGTGGTGTTTGGTCAAGTTAGGATGGGAGGAGCCCATCTATTTCAGCAATAGAATCAGAAGAGGAGTAGGTCAGAACAGTAGAATTGTCGTCATAGAACTGTTGGTGTGGGAGAATAGAGACAGTTGTAGAGAAGCCCTGTGTGGAGTGAATCTACATTCTCCTGATTTAGAAATTGGTGTCTTCAAGAACTGAGTTACAACCATGATACAATCAACAGTCAGATCCCTGATCTATGTTCTGGTTGGTTTTTCCGTGTGATAGACATCATGTAGTGGAGTATATGCCGAGTAGTGATTAAACGGCACATAGCAGAAACAGTCATCCCGAGTAGGGCACTACAAGCCAAGTGCGGGTGATTGGGTTTTTAGGTGCAGGGAGATAGATGAGGTGAGATAGAGGAGGTGAGATAGAGGAGAGGAGAAGAGTGTTAGATTAGAATTGAATGCATTACTTGATAATGTATTTGTTTTGTTTGATGTTTTGATAGATTGTAGTGGAGACAGAGTCTTGTTCTTCCGTGGTATGCGACTCTGACAATAAAAGCTAGATGTTCGTCAGGAGAGTTTTCATTGTCTAGTGACCAGTGTAACACTGTTTGTTATTGTAGAGAACTGTGCTACTGTATGTGTATATGTTTATCTGCAGAGAATCCAGTGGGAGGTCGACCAACACACAGTCTCAGATATTTTATCCACGAATAACAACTTGATATAGATCTGTGGTTAAGTGACCTATTCTCGGTTATATTCTTCAGGAAGGTAGTTTATCTTGTAAAGTGGGTGGAGTCTATCCTACCATAACCCCATTCTTACTTCAATAGAGCCAATAACTACTCTATTCCTGGAGTCTTTTTATGAAATAAACTGTCTCGATCAACTGCCTTTATGCGGCGAACCTGAGGACCTAATATTTATTTACCCTAGACAACACTTTAAGTCCATTTCATATGGTATTCTCATTCACTACCCCACAGAGTCACAAAGTGTATCACAAACGTACAAACAGAAGTCAGGAGATGCATCACACATATGCACGCTGAAGTTAAA
Organism: Cepaea nemoralis; assembly: GCA_014155875.1. Lineage (NCBI taxonomy): Eukaryota > Metazoa > Mollusca > Gastropoda > Stylommatophora > Helicidae > Cepaea > Cepaea nemoralis. Next base: position 51,036 of record JACEFZ010020946.1, read on the forward strand.
AAGTATGTCACAAACATGTACGCACAATTGAAAACATACATTACTTGCGGCATTACAACTATCCATTCACAAGTTAAAAGAAGTTACACACAAATCAGAAAGAAACTTATAAATTGGTTAACAGACATCAAGAAATACATCACAAACACTTGTACGCAAGTCAAAACAAAGGTAATAAACTGTAGCATACAAACAAAACTATATGTTACGAAATTATGAGTTGAATGCAAAGAATATTACACAAAACGAACTACACTTATCTTTCCTGATTTTGATTACTTGTCTTACTTCTGGGATAAATTTACCAAACATACGTCATTGCAGCGTATGCATTACAAAAGATACACAAGACTGAAAACAATTACATTGTTCCAATCAACAGAGGTACAATGTACAAATATTGGCATGCGTGCAGAAGAAAGATTCTATAGGTTTGAAACGAAGAAGGAAAAAAAGAAAATGAATGAAAGAAAGAAGAAAAGAAAAGAAGAAAAATAAAATGGGATGAAAGTGTTAGGTTCATAGCAACACTACAGACACATTAGGGTCTTAGTACTTAATTATCCCAGATATCACTGTGTAAAGTTATACTTGTTAGAATTTTCTCACTATATCTCTACACGTAAGTGTGTGAAAATGTGTTGATTCCTTATTCTACAGATAAGTGTTCTTAACTATATCCTTATTAGAGAACTTAATAAGTTTATGAAGATCAAGTATCATATTATATTAGAGGTCTCGAGTCTTTAAGATATATGATTCTTCACAAGATTATATATTGTTCTTAGATTGTTAGAAACGTTTTAAGATATATATTACACAATGCACCTAGTTAATTAGTAATGTAAATAGCAAGCAACTGGAAAAATAATACATTAATTAGGATTATATAGTGTAGTCGGATAGATACATGTACGTATTTTCATTGTTGGCAGAGGCATCATAAAGTTGTTGGGACATAGTGCAACTGTCAAGTCTCGCATACTACATATGGAAGAACTGTTAGCCTCGTCGGACATGGAGTCAACTGAATTGAGTCCAAGCGTGATGTTACTCCGATGACGTAACACTACTATTCGGGTTGATCATTAGATGGAACATAGAACCTGGTGTTAATTCACGGAATTCCTAAGTATCTTGTGGGAAAAAAAAAAACAGTTTACGTGATTGAATTAATAGTATTAATAACATTAATATGTGAATATAATAATATTATAGAATGTATAATATGTATAGAGAGATCTTGGCAGTTAGCCACAGTAACCAATGAAAGCAGTTCTCTCATCTTCCAGCTGACTGTGCTCTGGTCGCCAACCTCATTTTTTATCTCATTACTTATTTCAAGTGACACAAGACACTTGGACAAATGATCACATTGACAATTGTACCATTGTAGTGAACATAAACAACAACAACTGTATTCTACACTGGTTGAACAGGACATCAACATGAGAAGATCTTGACAACAGTTGGACAAACATTCACAAAGGAATGATCACACCAACAGATTAGACAAGTCATACATCATGGAAGATACTTGACAACAACCACACAGAACTTTCACCATCTCTGTAACAAGCTTTATTAATGACCCATGTGTCAAGTGAAGACTCAGGCTTCATATTGTCAACATTCACATTTCAAAATATTAGTTTATATGTAATCTCATTGACATAATTATGAGCCTAAATACAACACCCAATCCCCACAGAAACATTAATCTAAATAAACCCTCCTCCTTCACATCTCTACTTCATCAAGATATCCTACACCACAACACTTTAATCATGCTTTCACTTTTCCAACCGTTAAATGAGGAAAACACATGATAAACCTATAGCCGGGCACAAGTATAGGGAGACACTGCTATACTGATCCATGTACCGACTTTTAGCACCTATGAAGGTGTTGGGAATGTCTCAGGTTTCAGCTTTCCCCATAATGTTTTTCCAGTTCAGGCTATTCCCTACTTTGACTAGTCCGAAGCAAGTGACAAACATGTCCTTCCGAAGGGTGAGTAGACAGTTCGCAAAGTTGATAATTTGGGATTAGTTTTACTTTTCAGTAGATGAAGATCTAAAAACTATTATGTCCCATCATTCTTCCCTGCCAGTCTATCTCCCACAACAGGTTCTGATGTAACTGAATCACCACACCTAATTATCACTAATCCATTTTGGGAATTTGCTCTATGTTCTATACTTCTTCTCCATTAGCCTTTCAGCCAATATTAATAATAAGCTGTGATATAGTCTGCTCCAAGTGCACCTTTAATGTCCACTCTTAGCCAGTAGTGACATGCTGAAAACCAGGTAATCTCTCCTCTTAAGGTTTCTTCTTGAATTTATCTTGAAGATATAGCCTGGGGCTTTTACAAAATTGGAGAGTATCCCTGTTTTAGGCTTCTCATCAAAGACTATTTCTTCAGTGCCAACTGTATAGGCCAGAATTAGTGGATTCAGGCTGAACATTTGCAACCTGTTGTTCATGTGGTACTTTTTGGAGTCTTAGTTTTCAGCTGGAGTTGAAGACTAGAGCTCAGGACTTCCCTGGAGTTGTCCTGGTAATTGAAAGGCCTCCTCCATCTTCCTCATTCTCTGAAGTGCAGATGACCACATCTTAAAGAATGCTTTTGGGCAAGTTTTACCACTGCATCTTGAACACGTTCTTACGGGATGGAATCAAGGCTTCGACTGGCGGGCTAATTATGTATTAAGGAGCGTTACCAGCCCAAGGGTTACCCAATCAAATTGAGTCCCCACCATTCATCTTCCTTCCCCTAAAGTAGAATCTTCGATTCTATTTTTAGTTAGGGTACGGCTTACTGTGGTTAACTACTAAGTATTGAGAAATGTAAATAGACTGGGGATGCGAACGTCTGAAGACATCATGCTACACTCACCTACAGTCATTAAATGATAACGCAAGATATATACATAACCATCGACAACGAGGATCAGCAACTGATACAGACGGCATGATACCGATTGATACTCTCGTCCACAACTCCGGGTTTTGACCTAGAGTGAGGACATTAGGGACTAATGGTATCATTAGTTGGTCTGGCCCTCCCATAGGCCGGCCACATGACGCTCACCGAGGGTGTGAGCAGGAGGGCATGCCCGTCAGTAATTTTTTTTTTTTTTAGGGTTATTAACGGGAACCATAATGTCAAGTTCAGCAATTGATTCAACTTAGATTGTCAGTGATGCTATTTGTCATGAGTAATAAATGTATATGTATATATGAATTAAATGATAATATCATTTAATTTGTAGGGCGGGGGGCATAATGCCACATATCAGTCACTGACACATAACAGACTGAGAAAGGCTGAAGGGAGCTTCCCTAAAAGACGCACCGAATGGTACAATGATAGAATGCGCAGGGAAACTAAGGGGATGCGTCAGACGTCAACAAACAAGATTACGCTGTGACACCAGCTTGGGATTCGTACGTGTGTGATATTCTGAGTCAATGTCGTGGACCAGATTGGATATTCTTATGCAGGTATAGCTCATATTCAAGTGGACGACGGGAGGAGTCACTTGCTGGGATCGAAAGACCATGGACCCAGGAGCGAGATGAATATAACTAGAGGATACTGACACGGAACAAACGAACACAGGAATGAAAACCAGAATGAGCGCTGAGGTAGAGGTTAAGGACATGAGCATGGCAATTCGAGCTGCTCGTAATAGGTGCTGATCCTGTCTTAAGGACACCCTATAGAGACGAAGAATTGTGTATTGCAACATTGTTTATACACCCAAATAAACAGGTGTATTTTAATGCTTTATCGTCAGAGCCGCATCTGTGAGTTTTCATTGCCAACTTCAGTTTGATGTTGAGTGTTTTTGTTTACTCTGGAGGCGAGCCAAATTTCAACAATACCTCGGGTGGATTCTTATAATTGAGAGGGATCGCACTTCGAGGCAATCATGTTGATTAACTTCCTTGGTATTCCAAATTCCTGCATAGCATTCCATAGACTATTCCTATGGACACTATCATAGGCCTTTTTAAAATCCACAAAAAATGTTATGGAGATCTCTTTTATATTCCCAATTTTTCTCGGCTATTTGTCGTAAGATAAATATCTGATCTATTGTTGATCTGTTTTGTCTGAAACCCACCTGGTAGTCACCTAATATGTCTTCTGAATATGGTTTTAGTCTATTTAGTAATACCGCGGATAGTATCTTATAGCTTATGGACAGTAGTGATATACCTCTATAATTTTCACACTGGAACTTGTCTCCTTTCTTAAAGATAGGTATCAATAATGACTATTTCCAGTCATGGGGTAATTCTTCTGTCCTCCAGATTTTTATTATTAGTTCGTATAGCTTTAGATGTAATGCATGGCAGCCTGCCTTTATAAATTCAGCAGCAATTCCATCAGCCCCAGTTGCCTTATTGTTTTTAAGTCGTGTTATTACATATAGGATTTCTTCAAAAACAGGTTCTTCAATTTGTGGTTCACACGTTAGAACCGCTTCCTGTGGGAAAGTGTTACTTGGAGCTTCACAATTTAGTAATTCAACAAAGTATTCTTTCCATGTGTTATTTCCTCATTGGTACTTATCATATTCCCATTTTTGTCTTTTAAACCATATGTGTTGTGTTGGTGCCCTCGTTTCATTGACTTCAGTTCTTTAAAAAACTTTCTGGATTCGTTTTTCTGGTGATTAGTTTCCATATCTTTGATTATATTGCTCATATATTCTCGCTTCTGCTGCCGAACTATTTTTGTAGCCTCTTTACATTCAGTTCTATATTGCTCTTCATTTTGGATGTTGTTGATGTCATTTAACCACAACTGTCTGGCATTCTTTTTCCTAATGACTGCTTCTTCACATTTTTGATTGAACCATCTGTTCTTTCTATGCGTGGTTAACACACCGAGACATTCTTCTGCGGTAGTTTGAATTGTATTCTTGATGTTCAACCAAGTTTGGTCAACGCTTTCCTCCAACGGGTTTTGTAGAATTTCAAGTTTACATTTTATTTCATCTGCAAATTTCTCTTTGACTGTACTTTCTTGTAGTTTTTCTCTGTTATATGTTGGGTGTAACCTTTGTAGTTTAGCATAGAAAGCTCTCTTAAGTTTTATTTTAAATTTTGCTCCAACGAGGAAGTGGTCGCTGTGGCACTCAGCTCCTCTATAACTTCTAACTTGTTGTATGTTTGATGCATTTTTGTTGTTAATTAAAATGTGATCTATTTGATTATAGGTTCTCTTGTCACATGATTTCCAAGTTTGTTTATGTATATCCTTTCTTTGCAGTCTGGTACTGCTGATCTGCAGTCCTTTGGCTTCTGCTAGGTTGATGACTCTCCATCCATTGTCATTTGAAGTTGTATGTAGGCTTTCCATACCGGCAACTTTTTTATGAGTTTGCTCTCTACCTATTTTTGCATTGAAGTCTCCCAGCACAATCAGGATGTCCTGTTTGGGGGTTTCTTCTATGACATCTTCCAGATCATTATAAAAGTCTTCTTTAATATCATCTTCTTTCTCTTCAGTAGGTGCATGTACATTAATCATCTTTATATTTTTCTATTTACCTTTTATTCGTAATTTACTAATCCTGACATTAATGGCTTTAAAGTTTAGAACGTTCCCCCATAACTCTTTTTTTATGACAGATCTTGTTCCTAATTCATGTTTATTTTGGATGTTTCCACCATATATTACAATCATTCCATTTTGCATTAAAGTACCCTCTCCTGGCCACCTTATTTCTTGAATTGCTGTTATATCCATTTGATATTCAACCAGCTCCCGGGTTAGTCCTTCGGCCGCTCCAGCCCGAAATAGTGTCCGTACATTCCATGTTCGAAATCTCAAAAGTCCTTTAACGTTCTAAGGTCGTTGTCCATATAAGTCAGTCCGAATTCGAGGCTTATTTATCTGTTTCGTAACAAAATAGTTTTTACAAAGGTGGGGATGTTAACCCTTCGCTTCAACCCCCAACCTGGAGGACCAGGGTGTTTCTCTTTGTCTGTTCTCTACCCTTTAACCTGTCCGGCTTGGGAGGCCCTGCTGATAGCTATGCTACCGCTGGCATAGCTCTCAGGGTCGATTTATATCTACAATATATTGATATAGCGCGATAAGGCATGTGAAAGGGTCCTTCACTTACTTAATTACTTACTTAATTACTGATTGACTTACTTAATGTTATGTTCATCAGACGGGCCTGCGTGCCCAATTCTTAACCCTTTGAAAATAAAGATAAAGATGTTATGCCGTCAGGATCAGTGCCGTCTAAAGTGGTTTCTGAGTCCACAAATCCATTATAGAGGGACAAGTTCAGTTCAATGCTTTATTCTTTTTCTTTTATAATGTGTAAAATGGTTATCTGGCCAATGCATCTATTGATCAGAAGCCTAAATGTTCATTACTTGGCTGTTTGTCAATGACATCACTAGTATTAATCTCTTCAGAATGATTCTCCTTAATATTTCTCTGCAAATGGCTGTACCATTATTTCTCTATATGCAGGTCACTTTTCTTTGGAAGCTTCAGCGGATAATGTTCTCTCCATTCTGCTGGTATTCACTATTTCAGACTGCTAAATAATTTATACAGTAGTTTAGTTGAGGTGTTTATATTAGCTGTGATAGCTTCTGCTGGGATAGTATCTGGGCCTGCGTGCCTAATTCTTAACCCTTTGAAAATAAAGATTTTCGTTCGTTCTTTCGTTCGTTCGTTCGTTCGTTCGTTCGTTCTGGACAAGCATCTTTCTCATCCTTCAGAAACTTGCTAGCTCTTTGTAATTTCTTCTTTAGATGATTTCTTACAAAACTGATATCAAGCTCCACTTCTGCAGGCGTGTTGAATATATTTTCCTGCTAATTGTCCATTTATTCTTGATTACGTAACGATTACTCTCATCCATATCTCCATCTTGCTGCTACATGTTGACGTTTATGTAGCCCTGTTCAGTTTGATCAAGCTTATCTTGGCTACTATTGAGTGTGTTTTCTAATTTTGGACTGTGTGACAACAGAAACTCTGGTTTTTGCAAGGTGCAGAGCATAGTTATTATAGATATTAAATGGTTAAAGTAGGGCATGGGCATAATCTACAATCTGTTTTTGAAATCAAATCTTCACAGACCTATCGGCATTCCATGGTCGATGTGGTCAACATAACGTGGACTGCCATTACTTCCCAGGACATCTCGCGACCCCAGTGTAGGTTGAGTCCACCTTTGGAGCCCAGGTCAATTATTTATAAAATCTTCCTCAATGGGGATTCAAACTCACGACAAGCTTTGCAACCTTGCTATCGCGTTTCGCACATATAAACATAGCTAAAACTAAAGGCGCAGGAATTGAACGAAGCATGTGTGGGTGACACATGCTGGGAGAACATTTGAACTGGTGACAGAAATATCTCATGGGAAATGAATGAATTAATGTGAGCCAGGAACAGCGTAACTATTGTCATCGCTGTGGAGGTAACGCCTTGGGAGAAGGTAAAACGACGAGGACGGTGTTCTCTGGGGAGATGTGCTGTCATCATATATGGATGGCTTCGTCCTGTGTGGTAATAGATTGCGATATACCTGGATCTGAAGATGCTGGTAGATTGGCAACGGAACGCGGACGACTACCGCAGTCTGACGCAAGCTTAACATGTAATGAGGCCAAGCGATTTATCAAAAACATTAATAGAACCAATTGGGGAATCAGAATATCCAGGCCACCAAAAGATGATGCATATTACCAACTCAACCGAAGTGAACAATAAGTAACCTTCAGACTTACCACATGATATAACAGACGTAAATACTACTTGTTGATTAATTAAAGATAGGAGAAACTGATGAATGTAACTGTGGAACTGGTACAATGACAGCTGGACAGTTGTTGTAGGAGTGTCCAACATGCAGAACATAGAAAATTATTGTGACTATAATGTGACTGTGGAACAAGTACAATGACAGATGAACATTTGTTGCAAGAGTGTCCAACATATACAGAACATAGAGAGCTATTGTGACTATAATGTGACTGTGGAACTGGTACAATGACAGCTGAACATTTGTTGCAGGAATGTCTTGTGATCTAACCCACTGAAAACGAACTCTATGGTGATGCCGACAACCTCAAGTTGTGTGCTGTTTTCTTTACGGTTTGCGTCTGAAGGTGTACAAGAAACAGAAGAAGAGTGGGTTACTTATGACAATAGAAGTCATGATTATATGCCAGCACACTCATGAACTGTTAACTCACAGTCAGAGCTCCAAGACAATATTCAGCATTCTTTCACTCTGACATGTGTCGAGGATGACAGAGTGCACATGTGTTTATCATGAGACTAGTGGTCGGTTTTAGATAAGCACACTAATCAATCTTGATTACCATGACATTTTCACCCGTAACGGTGATTTAAGAAGAAGAAGAGAATGATGAACAAAAAGAAGAAGAATAAGAGGAAAGAGGATGAGGAGGGTGAAGAAGAATAAGAGAAGGATGAAGAAGAATAAGAGGAGGAGGACAATGATAAGGAAGTAGAAGAAGAGGGGGAGGAGAAAGAAGGCGGAGGAGGCGAAAGAGGAGAATGAAATTCTACAGCTGATGATAAGAAAAAACAAGCACAGTAATAATAACACAGACACCCATCCACCCACCCACTTTATTCTTCATCTCTCTTGATTCCCTGGTATTTGTCTAATTCTCTCCTTGAACTCCACATTGACGATTCTGTCATACCATGTCAATCCTTCTATTCTGCGCAGACACCAATTAATCAATGATTGTAGTTTATTATCAATCATCTTAGTTCTTTCTCGATGTTTCCAAACCATACAGTAGTACCGAAGTATTAAGTATTTTAAGTACGGGGCTATGATTAATTTCTTCTGACTTTCACAAATTTCCGAGTGCTATAACTTACTAAACAAGCTGAACAGCGCATAAATGCCTTTCAATACAAAATGTTATAGACGGGTTCTAAGAATATCTTGGATACAGAAAAGAACAAATGCCTTCATACGACAAGATCTGAATATTGAAGAAGGTTGCTACTAAAGACGACACAACGAAGAACATTTAAATATTTTGGTCACTTGAAACGTCATGAAAGTTTGGAGAGAACCGTCATGGAGGGGTATATGCATAGGAAGTGAGGAAGAGGAAGGCCACAGGGAAGATGGGTGCAGGATGTGGCGGATGATCTCCAGATGGGCGTATCGGACGCGGGACATCTTGCTTATGACCGAGAGGTTTTCCGGAAGGTTGTTATGGGAGCGAGGTTCTGCAAAGGACATGCTACCGAATGAATGAATGAATGAATGAATGAATGAATGAATGAATGAATGAATGAATGAATGAATGAATATAACAGCTACTCTTGCCTTGTGTGTCTTATTTTGGGATCTCTATCGTTTCCGCAATTGTTATACCCACATAGGTGATGTAAACCCACATATCTACGAACACGTGTACATTTATACACACATATGCTACTATCCTATGTCATATTACCCTATATGCTAGAGATTCAAAACTTTCCAACAACTGATTGTTCGCAATTACCAAGTACAACTGTCGATATCTCTTAATGATGTACAACAAACATCATTAGACATTGTTTGTGTCGCTCAAGCATGATGGAATCTCAGTACAGCACTATCTATATCTACAGCAAGATGCTATTTTAGTGAAAGTCTGCGTTGCCATAAACAACAAGCCGTTGTTAAACTACTGGATCAATGTGGTTCATTGCTTCTATTGCATCCTTACGATGGAAACGATGGCTATAACCTATGACCTGATTTGGCTCAGCATTCAAAAACATGCACACATGTGCATTCTGGGTGATTCAATGAACATACTCTTGAAGCCCAGAGCCCAAAGGTTCGACACCTCATGCGGCTGAATTTGTTTTTGAAATCGTATCTTCGCAGACCTATCGGCATTCCATGGTCGATGTGGTCAACATAACGTGGATTGTCATTACTTCCTAGGACATTTCGCGACCCCCAGTGTAGGTTGAGTCGACTTCATGACAAGCTTTGCAACTGCGCCATCGCGTTACACACAGATAAACATAGCTAAAACTAAAGGTGCAAGAACTGAAAGAAGCATGTGTGGGTGACACATGCTGGGAGAAAATTTGAACTGGTGACAGAAATATCTCATGGGAAATGAATGAAATAATGTGAGCCAGGAACAGCGTAACTATTGTCATTTGCTGTGGAGGTTAACGCCATTGGGAGACAGGTAAAACGACGAGGGACGGTGTTCTCTGGGGAGATGTGCTGTCATCATATATGGATGGCTTCGTCCTGTGTGGTAAAAGATTGCGATATACCTGGAACTGAAGATGCTGGCAGATTGGCAAAGGAACGCGGACGACTACCGCAGTCTGACACATTCTTAACATGTAATGAGGCCAAGCGATTTATCAAAAACATTAATAGAACCAATTGGGAATCAGAATATCCAGGCCACCAAAAGATGATGCATATTACCAACTCAACCGAAGTGAACAATAAAGTAACCCTTCAGACTTACCACATGATATAACAGACGTAAATACTACTTGTTGATTAATTAAAGATAGGAGAAACTGATGAATGTAACTGTGGAACTGGTACAATGACAGCTGGACAGTTGTTGTAGGATGTGTCCAACATATGCAGAACATAGAAAATTATTGTGACTATAATGTGACTGTGGAACAAGTACAATGACAGATGAACATTTGTTGCAAGAGTGTCCAACATATACAGAACATAGAGAGCTATTGTGACTATAATGTGACTGTGGAACTGGTACAATGACAGCTGAACATTTGTTGCAGGAATGTCTTGTGATCTAACCCACTGAAAACGAACTCTATGGTGATGCCGACAACCTCAAGTTGTGTGCTGTTTTCTTTACGGTTTGCGTCTGAAGGTGTACAAGAAACAGAAGAAGATTGGGTTACTTATGACAATAGAAGTCATGATTATATGCCAGCACACTCATGAACTGTTAACTCACAGTCAGAGCTCCAAGACAATATTCAGCATTCTTTCACTCTGACATGTGTCGAGGATGGACAGTAGTGCACATGTGTTTATCATGAGACTAGTGGGTCGGTTTTAGATAAGCACACTAATCAATCTTAGATTACCATGACATTTCACCCGTAACGGTGATTTAAGAAGAAGAAGAGAATGATGAACAAAAAGAAGAAGAATAAGAGGAAAGAGGATGAGGAGGATGAAGAATAATAGAGAAGGATGAATAAGAATAAGAGAGGAGGACAATGATAAGGGAAGTAGAAGAAGAGGGGGAGGAGAAAGAAGGCGGAGGAGGCGAAAGAGGAGAATGAAATTCTACAGCTGATGATAAGAAAAAACAAGCACAGTAATAATCACACAGACACCCATCCACCCACCCACTTTATTCTTCATCTCTCTTGATTCACTGGTATTTGTCTAATTCTCTCCTTGAACTCCACATTGACGATTCTGTCATACCATGTCAATCCTTCTATTCTGCGCAGACACCAATTAATCAATGATTGTAGTTTATTATCCATCATCCTTAGTTTTTCTCGATGTTTCCAAACCATACAGTAGTACCGAAGTACGTAAGAATTAAGTATTTAAGTACGGGGCTATGATTAATTTCTTCTGACTTTCACAAATTTCCGAGTGCTATAACTTACTAAACAAGCTGAACAGCGCATAAATGCCTTTCAATACAAAATGTTATAGACGGGTTCTAAGAATATCTTGGATACAGAAAAGAACAAATGCCTTCATACGACAAGATCTGAATATTGAAGAAGGTTGCTACTAAAGACGACACAACGAAGAACATTTAAATATTTTGGTCACTTGAAACGTCATGAAAGTTTGGAGAGAACCGTCATGGAGGGTATATGCATAGGAAGTGAGGAAGAGGAAGGCCACAGGGAAGATGGGTGCAGGATGTGGCGGATGATCTCCAGATGGGCGTATCGGACGCGGGACATCTTGCTTATGACCGAGAGGTTTTCCGGAGGTTGTTATGGGAGCGAGGTTCTGCAAAGGACATGCTACCGAATGAATGAATGAATGAATGAATGAATGAATGAATGAAGGAATATAACAGCTACTCTTGCCTTGTGTGTTCTTATTTTGGGATCTCTATCGTTTCCGCAATTGTTATACCCACATAGGTGATGTAAACCCACATATCTACGAACACGTGTACATTTATACACACATATGCTACTATCCTATGTCATATTACCCTATATGCCTAGAGATTCAAAACTTTCCACAACTGATTGTTTCGCAATTACCAAGTACAACTGTCGATATCCTCTTAATGATGTACAACAAAACATCATTAGACATTGTTTGTGTCGCTCAAGCATGATGGAATCTCAGTACAGCACTATCTATATCTACAGCAAGATGCTATTTTAGTGAAAGTCTGCGTTGCCATAAACAACAAGCCGTTGTTAAACTACTGGATCAATGTGGTTCATTGCTTCTATTGCATCCTTACGATGGAAACGATGGCTATAACCTATGACCTGATTTGGCTCATCACTCAAACACATTCACACATGTGCATTCTGGGTGATTCAATGAAAATACTCTTGGAAGGCCCAGACTGACCTCATGCGGCATGAATGGTTCGATACACTGAACATATCACAATTCATCTTCATCATATGTGCCATGCCGGAAAGCGTGAGCAGTCATGTTTCGCCATCTCACACGATCACCAGAGTCGTGGATCAGCACTGTGTTCATGTCCCGACCATGCCATGTGGTCAAGCCATCCAGATATTTACTTCTCTGATATCCCCTTGTTCTTTCCCCCTCAATCTTGCCAGTCGTGGCCAAGTTCTCCAATTTATTTCTTCTCAAAACGTGCCCAATCAATATTGACTGTCTACGTCTAATTTCTCTAATGAGTTTATGGTTGTCATTTGCTTCTTGTAGGACTTGCTCATTGGTTTTTCTGTCTACCCATGGTATTCTTTGCATTTTCCCCAGAAGCCGCATTTCCACGGCCATTAGATGTTTTTTTTTTTAGCGTGTCTACTCATCGTCCACAGAAGGGCTGCGTGGTCGCGGGTTCAAACCCTGGTGATGACCGGGATTTTTTCTCGTGGACCTCTAGTAATAAAATTTCCCCTGGTCTCTGGGTAGTGAGATCAGACGCCCGTGTGTATTGTTGTATTGCACATAAAGAATCCCGTGGCAGTTGGAAATCGAAAACGAGTAGCATAACAGCGCTGCCCGGGCAACATTTTGAGTTAAAAATCTACGTCCATATTTCACATCCATGCAAAAGTACAGGTTCTATGTAGCAATTCAACACTTTTTTCTCGTTTCAATTGACATCTGTGTACTAGTCAGTATGTTTTTCATCTTGCAAAAGACTGCCTTTGCCATAGCGATTATTGTTCTAATTAACAAATGACAGTTATTCAAGGAACCTCCAATCAGATATGACTGTTTCGAGATAGTTGTTCCGATCCACTTGTTTGAGAATATTTCCATTTATCTTTATAAATCACTGTGGTACATTAGACAAGGTAAATTGCATCTATGTACCGGGACGTACAAGGAAAAGAGCGAGCAGATCGGTTGGCGAACATGGCGATGATGGAGCTGAAAAGTGCAATGGGTGGGCCAGACATCATCTGCGCCATAAGAGACGCTGGACGAACAGATGACTTTAAAGAAACCCGGGAATCTGCTTCCTTGTCCAGATTGAAGGACATGGGAGTGAAGTGGGAGCCACCAGACATTACATTTTGTCTAGAGCACAAAGAAATTTCAATAACCAACACAGAACTGGCACTATCATTCATCATTCGTTATAAGGAGGTGGGGGAGTTAAGGAGAAGATAGGAACACCTATGTATCTGTTCGGACTGCGATGATGACGATGCTCTTCACTAACGGCTTCTATTAATTCTAAGGTTAACTTAGTGCAGCGGGGAATCAGGAATACGGAGAACAACTAAAACAATGCCTACTCCATTAATTGGCGCCTGTGCAAATAATTCAATCAGGGTTGTCTCCACAATAGTCGACTGTAATGGATCGCTGATTCAGTATGGCTTTTAAAAGAGTACAATGTCTTTTAATGTTGGAAGGTTTAAAAGTCGACAGAGTCGACTTCATTGCACCGGGTTTTATCTTATATGACTCGGTCTCTTTCCGCAGCGCGGAAAGCGTCGCACAAAGCACGAACTCCGTAACTCTAGCGACGACCCACAGGAATCTCCGAAAAATTTCACTCGTGAACCGAAGGACGCGGCCCATAATCGAACCCACAACCTTCGGAACCCGAGTCAAACGGGTTGACCACACGAAGACTCCCGTTAATGTGGGAAGGTTGGACGGAAACATAATCAGACTGCTACTAGTACAATTAGTGTTGGGACTCTTCCTTCTGTTGAAGATAAGGACGGAGCAGGTATGGGGACATCCCGAGTGATGTGATGTCGGTTTTTGATTCAGTTGAACTCACCTCTCTTTTAATGTGCCCAACATATTCAGCTTGTCTAAATTTCATATTTTTTGTTCATCAACTCTCTTTTCATTCGCCAGGCTTTCTAGAATAGAACTTCTCCCCAATGAAATACCGCCTATTCTTCTGTACACCCACATTCCCAGGCTTCAATATCTGCACAAAACGGACAGCCTTAAACAGCATGATATAACAGGGAGAGAACTGGTAAGCTTATAGCCAATGACGATGTGATGAAAAGATGCTGGCGCTGGACAGACCACGTAGCAAGACAATATACGATAATATAAAGTCCTTCCTGGGGAATTTACAGGGCAACAGAAATAGAGGGAAATCTCAAATATAAAAAGATGTAAAGAATTAGAAACTTCTTCTTCTTCAGCGTTCCGAGCCATTGAGGTTCTTTGCTGCAGACACAATCCGTCTCCATTCGTCTCTCTGGTGGACCTTCTCTTGCCAGTCATTGATTCCAAGTGCTTGTGGGTCTGTACATGTATTATCTCTCCACCGTCTTCTTGGTCTACCTCGGGGTCTACGGTCATTTATTTCCTGAGTGTAAGCGAGTTTTGTTTCCCTATTATCTTCCATTCTTTTTATATGCCCCAGCCATTGTAGTCTATTAGCCTTCATGATACCAGTGATTAGCGGGGACTTAAACAGATCATAAATGTCTTTGTTACTTCTTCTTTTCCACTCTCCACTTTGTGTATCCCTAATGGGTCCAAAGATGCGTCTTAAAATTTTGTTCTCAAAGGTTTGTAACAAGGCTTCGTCTCCTTTCGTTGTACTCCAGGTTTCAGAGCCATACAGCACAACTGGTCTGATCAGTGTTTTGTATATTGTGATTTTGGTGTTACGAGATAGCGCATTTGATTTTAGTAGATGTTGTAGTGCATAGTATATCTTATTTCCAGAGTTGATTCTAGTTTGTATTTCTTCCCTTATGATGTTGGAGCAGTTGAAGATTGTACCCAGGTATTTGTATGTTTCCGTTCTTTTAATGGTCATATTATCTATCTGTATGTGGCCAGAGTTTTCAGCCATTCCGTCTCTTGAAATTACCATATATTATGTCTTATCTTGGTTGATAACCAGCCCCATCTGTTGGGCTTTTTCCTTTAAGTGAGTCAATATTTCCAATGTCTTTTGTTCACTTTGCCCTATAATATCTATATCAATTGCATAACCAAGCAGTCTGGATGTTCCTCCAATATCATATTCCTCCTTTACCTTCTTTACAACTTTCTCTAGAGCCAGATTGAAGAGTAGCCGCGATAGTGCATCACCCTGTTTCAAGCCAGATGTTATTTGGAAAGGGTCTGATTTCCTGCCTTTATATGTTACTATATTATAAGTATCTTCCATGCATAGTCTGGTCATGTTGATTAACTTCCTTGGTATTCCAAATTCCTGCATAGCATTCCATAGACTATTCCTATGGACACTATCATAAGCCTTTTTAAAATCCACAAAAATGTTATGGAGATCTCTTTTATATTCCCAATTTTTCTCGGCTATTTGTCGTAAGATAAATATCAGATCTATTGTTGATCTGTTTTGTCTAAAACCCGCCTGGTAGTCACCTAATATGTCTTCTGAATATGGTTTTAGTCTATTTAGTAATACTGCGGATAGTATCTTATAGCTTGTGGACAGTAATGATATTCCTCCATAATTTCCACATTGGAACTTGTCTCCATTCTTAAAGATAGGTATCAATAATGACTCTTTCCAGAATTAGAAACACATATGAAAAATATGGCGAGCTGCAGAAGATAGCAAAAGATGTAAAGCCTTGGCGTGAGTTAAGTGAGGGTCTCTCCTTCAATGACGGATAAAGAGCAGCTGCATACGAAAATCAAAGCCACTACTGGGTATTGTGATGGAAGCTCTTATTATCAATATTCTTGGTTGTGTGAAGAAGTTACCTGCACTACTGATTTAATAACACGGCTGTTGAGGGAGAGGTTTCACGAACCAAACTCAGCCTCACCACCAAGGCCCGAATGTTAACTACTCAAGCTATCTTCGAATGTCTTCCTCTCTAGAGAGGATCAAATGTCTGCTTCGATAGCTGGCTTCGGATGTCTGTACTTCTAACGAGCGTCGAATGTCAGTCTCACAAGCGAGTTTCCAATTACAACTTCTAAAGTTACGATTGTCAACCTCTCTATCAATTCTCCAATGCCAACATTATTAACGAGCTCCTGTAAAAGAGTCAAATTTCAACCTCAGTAACGAGTCTCGAATACCAACCTCAGTAACGAGGCTGGAATATCAACCTCAGTAACGAGTCTCGAATACCAACCTCAGTAACAGGCTGGAATATCAACATCTGTATCGAGTCTAGAATATTAACCCCAATAACAAGTTTGGAATATCAACCTCTAACGAGTCTGGAATATCAACCTCAGTAACGAGTCTGGAATATCAACCCTAGTAAAGTAACGAGTCTGGAATATCAACCTCAGTTACGAGTCTCGAATATCAAACTCAGTAACGAGTTTGGAATATCAACCTCTAACGATTCTGGAATATCAACCCCAGTAAAGTAACAATTCTCGAATATCTACCTCAATAACGAGTCTCGAATATCAACCTCAGTAACGAGACTGAAACATCAACATCTGTATCAAGCCTTGAATATCATCCTCTGAATGAGAGACACCCGTCTACCGGCCCAGTGGCCCTGTGTTCAAATCCCCTTAGCGACGTGGTTTGTTTTCTTCCCATGACCACTTAGCACTGGGATCGATCTAGCCCTATCAAATGAGCTGAGACGTTACATGGGGCCAGCCTAATACTGACTACATCACTCACTGAGTGCCAGTGGGCCCAGCATCATATGCCATAAATGTTACTAAGCATAGAAAAGGTGTCTTTAATATAATCACATTATCGGCTTCATATGCAAACAGTTTGGAGTCGAGAGAGCCAAATCATGTGAACATGTTCATTCCAATTTGTTCCATTGCCAGGTTTTAACTGAATAAACAACCAGGGGAAACAATCCCCGCGGTCCCTCATTAGGGAACTTGGCATCTCTGACTGAAAATCGAGAATTCAGCATTTAAACTGTTTTGTGTTACCTTCGGGAATGAGTCTGTTATCGTGCCAGCACACATCTGTTATCCTGGTGACAGCTGCACTGAAAGCGGGTTATAAAGATAGTCGCATTCAAAGAACGGTTAGTAGTTGATTGAAAAAAAAAAAAAGAAGTTTAAAGGCAGCAGGATCACCTTCGTTGAAACGGATTTTATCCTATGGCGGGGAGATTGGCCCGCCGAACGCGACATACAGAGCACGAACTCCGTGTCTCCAGCTATGAACACCCGGAGTTTCCAAATTAAATTGCACTCGTGAACTGAATTACAATGTCCGAAAACTCGCGACCTTGGATGTCGATGCCTTTGGCCATTTCTACTCGGAGATTCCTATTGTTGATTGAAAAACCTATAATGGTAAAGTATATTCACACAGCCAGCGTTGTGCTATCATTATGTCGACAGATAGTTGCAACGAGTTATGTTACAGGGAGGAGCAGTGCTAATCTTTGATAACTAGATTTCCATTATATTAATATGTTTAACTAACAAGTCTTTCATCTGGAATCCCCAGACAACAGAAACTTGGGGATATGAAAACAACTCACATGGTGAAGAAAGTCAAAAACAAGAGATGAGTAAAATGGAAGAGACATGTTAAGAATGTTTAACGATAGCTAAAGATGGAGGGCTTAGCATATTGTGTCCAGAGGCCTATGTTCGATTCAGTATAGAGGAAGAAAGGATGGGGATGGTGGAGAGAGAGAAAAAAAAGAAGAAGGGAAAGACGAAGAAGAAGAAACACACACACATATACACTCACGAGAGAAAGTTATTGAGTTATATGAATGCTATTATAACGTGCAAGGAAGAGTATGGACAACGGAACATCTTATTTTAGGACATAAACTGGCTGTTAAGTAATACCCCACGCAGGGATTGAGTAATTTGTGCTTGCGCAATAGCGATCACAAAATGGCTTTCGCACTGTTGACTTGCACTGTTGAAGAAAAGCGAGGCGTTCTTCGTTTCTGTTTTTGTGTGGTCCGAATGTGTGAAACATTGTGAATTCTAAGAAAGAATGTTGGTTCAATATATAGACAGTTGTTTGAGTTAGAGAAGAGAGTTTGAAGTAGTAGGAAGACAAAACGTCATTGATGAACCGCGTAGTCGGAGACCTGCAAGTGTGGCAACTGACACAGTGATGCGGCACATCGACCAGCTAGTCCATGCCAACAGGCGACTCACTATTGATGAAGAAGTTGTGGATTTCAACATGAGCCAGGTTGCTACGTACATAATTGTCCATGATGACCTCTGTTATAGGAAAGTATGTAGCAGATAGGTCCCAAGACAGCTTTCCGATGATCACAAACGTGAAATGTAGACTATACGTCAGGAACATTTCAACCGTTATGATCGAGAAAAAGATGCCTTCTTCCATCATATTGTGACAGAAGACAAGTCCTAGGGCCTCATTACGAACCAGAGAGTAAGAGACAATTCATGTAGTTGCAAACCCCATTGTCTCGTTTCAGAAACAATTACAGACACATGATTTCCATGGAGAAGACAAGATGTACATGGTTTAGGATATCAAAGTCATATTTTTCTAGAAAAGGGATGAAACTGTGACTAGTGCTCAATACAGTGACATGCTAGTGAACAAACTGATGCCCGTGATACGATTAAAGCGTCAGGGGCGTCTCTCAAAACTTCTTTCTTGAAACATATAGTACAGACGCGGTAAATGTTCATCCACAATGGGTGCTGTGATCACATTGTAATTTCACCATCAATCACTATCTGCCGTTCCATATGCTCAGTCTCTGTCCTATCTACAATCATTTTCACCGTTGTCTTTATTCCATTCCTAATCTTTTCCCTCCATGCAGCGCGATCAGCGGCGATTGCTCCCAAGGTGCAATATCTATGCCTGTATTATTCATGTCCCGCTTACACACATTTTTGTACTTTATTCGAGATCGACTCCGATATCTTTTACCCATCTGTAATTCACCTAAAAATTGTCCTTTGGTATTATCTTGGAACAGTTATAACATCTGATGGGAGATGCCTTGAAGAGATTAGAACAAGAATCGCCATGGCGAAAGTAGCCTTTAGCAAGATGAAAAACATTCTGACCAATAAAAAGATGTCAATTGAAACGAGAAAAAGAGTGTTGAGGGGATACATAGAGCCTGTTCTTTTGTATGGATGTGAAACTTGGACAATGTGCAGTCAAGCTGAAAAGCATCTGATGGCTGCAGAAATGTGGTTTCTGAGGAGAATGCAAAGAATACCATGGACAGACAGAAAAACCAATGACCAAGTACTACAGGAGACAAATGAACAACGTAAACTGATTAGAGAAATTAGACGTAGACAGTCAAAATTTTTTGGACATGTTATGAGAAGAAATGGATTGGAGAACTTAGTGACAACTGGCAAGATTGAAGGGAACAGACCAAGAGGAAGACCGAGAGGAAAATACCTGGATGGCTTGGCCACGTGGCATGGACGGGACGGGAACACTGAGCTGGTCCACGACACTGGTGATCGAGTGAAATGGTGGGTCATGACGCCCACGCTTTCCGGCATGGCACATGATTGATTGATTGATTCTACCATGACCCACCCTCCTAATGTGTCATATCCATCGAAGTCTATGAAGACTGAGCAGGGAACAACTTGATCTTTTGAATATTTTGGTATTGGTGATCGTATCTTGCCACGTAATCCCTAGTATTCTTTACAGACACATCACATGAAAACTGTTCAAACGTTTCGCTTGGTGTGAGTAAGTTGACCAGATTTCACTTCCATAGAGAAGAATACTAAGGACAAAGGCTTGATAGATCAGGACGTTTGTTTTAGCAGTAAGCTTTCTGTTCTCCCAGACTCTTTTGGTTAACCTGTTCATTTTTGTTGCAACCTTACTAATCCAGATGTTGATTTTCTAATCTAGGGATAATTTTTGTTGACCTCTAATCCTAGATATGTGAAACAGTTAACTACACCCACTTCTGCATCGTCAATAAAGATTGATGGTACACCATTTGCACATTGCAAAGCTAATGACACCTCTGCTCTGGAAATTGAACTAAGTATACCTTGTGGTAACTGAATATCTTACTATTTGGGATGAAGCGCGTTGATGCCTTGCCTTGTGTCTGTGGTGGGTGGTTCTCTCTTCACACGTAATCAACGAAATATACGTAAACACACGTGGAGATTTTTAAATAGTAGAGCAATGGCACACGCGGCTACTATTGTGCAAAAACGAGGCTCAAGATCCCGTGAAACACCTTGCTGATGTTTTGCGGACAAAGCAATACATGATTACAAAACAATGAAACAGAATGAAGAAATGTAGAATATCGTAAATATGAACAATATACAGATAATGGTAGTCCCATAGCAATTATTACCGATGAGGTGTGATGGGTTAGAGGTGGATGTCCTACCACCTGTTTATCTACTGTCCTGTAGATGTCCTGTCTTATAACCATTCTATGTCCTGACTTATGTTCTGTCTCTACTCTATCTACT
>JACEFZ010020947.1:0-85607 GCA_014155875.1 Cepaea nemoralis
AAGAAGGGAAATAAAGGGGCCCGAGCCCAAAGGGAAACGAAAAACGTAAACGGGGACAAGGGAATGCAGAGCCCAGGGAATATAGATACATGAAGCCCGTACACGGCATTCCCCCGCTGTTTAGCTCACCGACACAAAAGGGTACAACAGGAACAAGATGAGTTGAGATGAAATACACACGAGATGTGTACTGTTGACGCAATCGCTGGGCAATATTGTAAATATTACATCGTGTAACATTCATTATTTCCGCCACTGGGTGCACTACTGAGCTCTGGCTTGACCGAGCTGTTTGATCTCATTTAGTTTTTAACGACAAAATAAGCTGTTACATCCCCAAAACACGCACGCTGAAATCTGTATACAATACGTTACGTTAATACGATCATGGAAGGTTCTCATTGGGTGCCCAACCATCTCGGTTAAGTGCGAACAACTTGAAGAAAAAGCAAACACGTGGCACGCGTATCACACGTTAATTGGAAATGGAAATTAATTGCGTTCAGACATGTTGATTAATTATTTATTATTAATAATTGGCTAGGTATTTCGCGTATGGCTCGTTTGTAAAGTGTGGCTCATTTATCAGATGTGGCTCATTTATAAGTGTGGCTCATGTATAAAGTGTGGCTGGTTTATAAAGTGTCGCACTATCAGTAGTGGTCGAGGCAGCACATGATAGTGGTTACTCTCAACAGTCCCCTTATAAACAAATGTTCCGCTCGCTCGCTCTCTTTGAACTCGATCGTCCCCCTCCGACGGGTCTCCACCTTGCCGTGGTAGAGGGGCTTGCATGTTCCAATAACCCAAAAGAACTATGCCAACTGTAGCACAGCTACTGGTAGGGTCTCTAATGTCGGACAGGTCAAGTGATAGGAACCAGGCCAAGAGAAACACGCACCTGCTGCCTTGCAGGTAGACTAGGACAGTCAAAGACTAGGGAAAAACAAATCCATTAAACTCAATAAGTACCTGGAAGCCACTGCATTGTTGGTCCAGACACATATTCTACGGCTCTCAGCTGAGGGATATGGCTGAACGCCTCTAAGTCAATATCTCCCGGGTGTGAGGGCCGGGCAGATACTCACCCACTGCTAAATGGAGGTAAGATGCTGAGCCTGCTACATACTTGGACCCAACCCTTGTTCTACGGTTCTCAGCAGAGGGATAAGAGGGATGCCCCGGATGAGAGGACCTGGCCGTTACCCGTTCTCTGCTGCATGGAGATAAGATGCTGAGCTGGCAGCACGTACAGCCTACCTCGTGAGCGTTCTAAAGGTGGAAAAAGCGTCCCAGTCACACGCAGTGGTTACGATGCAAGTCTGTACTTGCTAATTGAGTGAGTGTAGTCAAAGGTGGAAGAACGTCTCATTAACACGAAATGGAACGCTTGGCTAGTGAATCCATTACGTGGAAGTCCGAAGCGAAAGCTTGCTGAGTGGATGTCGTCTCATTAACACGAAATGGAATGCTTGGCTAGCGAATCCATTACATGGAATCCGAAGCGAAAGCTTGCTGAGTGGATGTCGTCTGCAGACTGACCGTTCCTGGTTTGCGTGGGAAGTGGCCAATGGTGAGCGAAATGCCCAATACATGGAAATGAGGAATTAAAGCAGCCATGAGTAGGACGTGGCGATTCTTTGGGTGAGCCCAGTCCCAGAACGCTATGTGCCTGCTACTGCAATTATGGCAGCCTCCTAGGATGGCGGCGAATGCTCATGGTCTGCCCTTTGTCTGCCCTTGAGGGTTGATCGTGATGTCTTTGGCCGTTCTAACTTGACCAGCTGAGATGCGGACGACAACACAACAGTCAAATGTCCCTCGAAACCCCCAGGAAGGCTAACCTGAACAAAAACACCAGCAGAAGTAGGATGTGCCATCCTAAGAGTGCAAATAAAATTAGCACAACGCAAAAACGTCCGAGTGAGGAGTGGAATGTCCTTCGTACCCGGAACAGCTCTGACAATTTTGTCTTCCGGGCACAGCGTCCAGCACATGTCCAAACCGAAAGCTCGCTGAGTGGACGCCGTCTGCAGACCGACCGTTCCTGGTTTGTGCGGGGAGCGGCTTGTGGCGAACGAAATGCTCAATACATGGAAGTGAGGAATTAAAGCAGCCATGTGCAGGACGTGGCGATTCCTTGGGTGAGCCCAGTACCAGAGCGTTATGTATCGGTTCTGCAATTATGGAAGCCTCATTGGATGGCGGTAAATGCCCATGGACTGCCACTGCCTTCCCTTGAGAGCTGACCGTGGAGTCTTACACCGTTCTAACTTGATCAGCTGTGATGTGGACGGCACCACAACAGTGAGAGTTCCCCAGGACGGCTAACCTGATTAAAAAGCCTCCCTCATAAGTCGGATGTGTTGGCCTAATGGTTTGGCCCAAGGGTGCATAACGAGACACACCGCAACTACGTCCAAAAAAAAAAAAAAAAACACTCCGGATGAACGCAGTAGAAGAAGAAGAAGAAGAAGAAGAAGAAGAAGAAGAAGAACTCGAGCGTAGCCCTTACACGCTACTTCTAGTAGCAATGGGCTGAATTGTTCGTGTGGATTAGCATTCCCTATTATCACTGTCCCTGGCCATCAGAAAAACCCACTCTGACTTCAGAGGTACTTGTAATTTACGTCCCAAAGTCAAGGATGAGAAGTCCAACTGACCGGTTTAGTGGTTGAACCCCCTACCTCAACATCAGCACACCGGATGTTTAAGAACGAGCGCTCTTACCCATTCAGCCATACTGACCTACCATGGAAGATTTGATGTGACTGCAAGCGGCAGTGGCGCCAGTTGTTGGCTTGTCCGGAGTGTCTATCGCGGTGGTGTGTCGCCAGGTCTCCGAGCATAGTCTCGCCTGTGGCCATTTGTGGACTCGTCACTGCATCCGTACTTAATGTTAACTGAACGTATGCCTATAGACCACCCATTATCACTATAGAAACTATCATCATAGAAATAGCATACCCCTCTACACCATCACATGATTATGAAAACCAGTATGGTCAAAACTAACTGATTTATTGCCGATGGATAATACATCGCAAAATATGACCTCCCATGTGTACAGAAGGACAATATATCGCCATTCTAGGGTCATCGTGTTATGTGTTTTGTTTCGTAGTACTTCCTGCAATTTCTATGCTCAGTAAACGGAAATTTACATTATAATTGTTCATTTGATTGTGTACCCTATTGGGTCCAAACCTACTTTTTCTTTGGCTGAAGGAAAGCAATAACAGACTGCCCTCTTCAATGTCCTCAGCGAAATCCAGACAATCAAGCTGCTCTTTCGGAGACTTTTGAATTGCATTTCTGGTGCTGCGGCCGCCCTACTCCCTAGAATATTTTCCGCTACTCATTTTACAAAGCTGGATCGACCCCGGAGATACTTGGAGAGGAAAAGATCCACATGGAGGGGGGATTGATCTCTGGATCACCCGGCCGGTAAACGATTCAGCTAGTCACTAAGCTACCGCTGCTCCAGTCGATACTTACAAAGCTGCTAGCTAATCTGATTACTGCGGACGCCGCAGGACTTCCTCTACATAGCTCATTTACTTTAAGAGAACATCAATAATGCGGGGATATTAGCTGGAATAGCATTGCACAGTCGGAAACCGGAGATGAATATTAGCAAGACGATATGGCACATAATGTATACGTTGTGCACAGTTGTAGCATTGGGAGGTGCGTTTTGGCAGGCCATTTTGACCTCGCTGTTATAGTCTGGCACGGACTGAACAGCTACCTTTAACAAATGCAAGACTTCTATTAATTAATCTCTTTCTCTCATGCTCTCTCTCCCCCCTCTCTCTCTCTCTCTCTCTTTCATTCTCTCTCACTCACTCACTCCCTCTCTCTCACACACACACACTCTCACTATCTCACAGTCTCTCTCTATCTAACTTAACTTCACACTATCTCCCTCTCCCTCTATGTGTGTGTGTGTTTGTGTGTGTGAACAAATCTCTTAATATACTGCATTATATTTACAGGTGTATTCATGTTTTGAAGTTAACATTGTATGAGCTACTGTCTTCTGATTTCGGTTTCTAGTATGCTGCTTAGCGTACTGTTTAAAGTAATTTTAGCTTAACTGGACTTGAAAGCTCACTTCTCGTTCAAAATGCAATGCCAATCAACTAAACATAGAACTGCCTATAAAATCAACCCTGGGTTGATTGCAACAACCTGTAAAGGCTATGCAACAAGTGTTTCAGCTCAACATAAACTTTACACTCATCCTAAACTAATGTATCCAGAGTACCACAGGAATTAACTATTTAGTGTGAAATTTACACTAATGTTAACTTAGTAGCCATGATACAATTTATACTAATGTTACATTACCAACGTATTACCGAAATTTTAACAGTAACAGTAGACAAGTTATTCAACGTAGTTTCCATCAGTCAACTACATTTCCAGAGTAATGTTTACACAGAGTTTAATTATCTACTCTGCGTAAAGTTTACATTAAATTTAACAGGTACTTTGTCATTCAAGGTGAATTTTATCCCCGTTGTAATCACGCTACTGAGTATAAAGTTTGCATTGCTTTTAAATTAAGCCATCAAGTGCAAAGAAAATGTACACGCGATACCATGAGAAGTGGTTGCGTAGATACAAACGTTTTATGTTCGAAAATACTAGGCAAGAAGAGTGAAAATAGTCAGGGAAAGATGAGCGACCAATGTTTAAACACATGAACAACAAGTTATAATAAAAGCAACATAATTGTAATACTGTAATTACTGTAGGTCTCCGTGACGATGGCGCTGCGAACGCGATTCGTAATGCCGTATAACCGCGTTCGAAACACAGCGGTGACCGATTTGACAGCAGACCGTGTCGCGCTGGTTTTAACATGTTGGTATGGGAGCCGGTCGTTCAGAAAGCAATTGTTGACTGCAACGTCCTGTAAAGGATATACAACTTTTTAAAACAATACTGTATATAATACCTAGCGGTTTAGGACAAGGAGGGTGTGGGGTCTGGGGAACTAAGGCCTTCTGGCTAGTGCAGTGGCCGCGAACTGTGCAGGTTGGGGTTTTCTTTTCTCCCCCGACAGGAAAATAACCAATCATCTTACCGAGGATTCGAGCATGATCTGCCGAACGGAAGCCTGCCGTTCTAGCCCCTCAGCCAGTTGCTCCTCAAGGCAACATACATTAAAGTAAAATATAATATGAGAGAGAGAGAGAGAGAGAGAGAGAGAGAGAGAGAGAGAGAGAGAGAGAGAGAGAGAGAGAGAGAGAGAGAGAGAGAGAGAGAGAGAGAGATTGAAGGAACGAACGAATAAGCACACTTTATTTTCAAAGGGTTAAGACTTGGGTACGCAGGCCCGTCTGATATTCTGCCCTTGGAGTGGTGCTGATGTAGAGGCTTCTTAACCGACCAGGAAGACTGTTCCAGAGGTCTTCTTTTCCAAGTTCAGAAACTAGCTGGGTGTGCAAGACCGGCACTTGAATTTCTTGTTTGTGGATATGCAGTCTCCGTGGTGAAGTGGGAACGCCGCCTACCTCTCGCTTCGAGAGTTATGGGTTAGATTCAGGGATAGGACGTTCGGTTCATGAATGATATTTTCTAGGGACCTCCGGAAGAACTCGCCGCTGAAGCTAAGGAGTTCGTGCTTTTGTGCAATGCTTTCGGTAGGCACAGAAATATACCGAGCCATATTGGATAAAATGCCGTACAATGAAGTGGGTCAGCTTGCCTTTTGAATCATTTATTATTTTTGGATAAGCATATTACGGTAAAGTAGGGCACGATTTAGCACAACACATATGGCATGGCTGTGATTAGACATGGGCTAGCAATTTTTCCTTGACAGGTTTTAGGTATTTAACTGTCAGCTAGCTCCAACCGCCAACTCCGTGGTTTTAGGTATTTAACTGTCAGCTAGCTCCAACCGCCAACTCCGTGGTTTTAGGTATTTAACTGTCAGCTAGCTCCAACCGCCAACTCCGTGGTTTTAGGTATTTAACTGTCAGCTAGCTCCAACCGCCAACTCCGTGGTTTTAGGTATTTAACTGTCAGCTAGCTCCAACCGCCAGCTCCGTGGTTTTAGGTATTTAACTGTCAGCTAGCTCCAACCGCCAGCTCCGTGGTTTTAGGTATTTAACTGTCAGCTAGCTCTAACCGCCAGCTCCGTGGTTTTAGGTATTTAACTGTCAGCTAGCTCCAACCGAAAAGAAGCCTATATTGTTATGTGTATCAGGTCTCCTACCCGCTTGTCTTCCTTGGCCAGAACAAACACAAATTAATAATTAACTGATGAAGTGTCATGGGATGATTAATAGTCTTAGGCGACACCTTTATTTCCCATTATCCACCATCTATTTTTGTTAGGTCCAAAGCTAACTTTGTTTGGTACTGAATCTGTTACGCGAAGTATGCAAATTCTGAAGCAGGAACAGAAAAGGAACAGAAGAAAAGAAATAATGAAAATATTAAATAATAATACACAATAATATCCAAAAATACGAAATCGCGGTAGAGGAGTAGTAATAGGACTTGTCTGCGTGCTATTTGGTCCAGCATTCAAACCCCGTTGAGTTGGGATCGTTTTCGTGACTTATGGGTCGACCCAGTCTCGTAACAAGAACAGTTCTTTCTTGGAGGGTGGACCGACCAGGATGATATTGGCCACATCACCGAGTGAATGTCGTGTAGTCTCGAGAACATGAGCCTAGCATCGTTGCTCAACCTGCCGGGATGGGATCGAAAAAGGGCCATTTACCTGTCTGCCAGGTTTACTAGTTTACAAGGCCTAACTCTAAAAATAAATTTTTTTATCTTAATCTCTTCGGCTAGAGTCCAGGAATTTAGGGCCCCTTGTTTATGTAAAACTGCTGGCACTGACACAGAAACACTGGGTAAGTATTGGTATGTGGTCTTCGTTAACACCACCGAGATACGGTGCCCTTAAGGGAAGAATAAGCATTAGCAACGAACGAAAACTACCAAGTGTGTCGTAAGAGGATTAAGGAATATTATTATTGGGCTAACTACCTCACTCCGTAGGGGTTAACGCGGCCGCGGGGTTTTCCGACCAACCTCCACCCCATGTTGATTGTTTAGGCAATTTTACATTCAGTAGTTTGCCATTGCTTTCTGAGCGAGCAGTCGACGGTGACGTACAATTGACCAGTGTAGAGAATTAACCTCGTGCCTCGGCCTCAGTGCACCGGTAGTTTAAACGCCAGTGAATTAAGCCTCGCGATCACTCTGACTTACATGGCGGGTAGAATGACGTAAATCACCGCATAAATACTGAAATAAGAACACGTTTCTGATTCTTTAGGCCATTTGACTAACATACGTTGAAAATGCAAAAGAATTGTAACACATGAAACCAAATATATTTAATAGTATAAATAGCACGTTAAGAAATAAGCAATATCTTGAAGATGGGAATTTCATAACTGGTATCAATTCTCAACACTACTGCATACACTGTAAAGAAGCTTAGACAATGAGTTATGAATTATAAAATATACTGAATTATAAAATCGAATAGAAACACTAGAACTATGAATTATTTTAAGAAGAACATGCATTAAATTGAAACAAATCATCAAACAAATATAGACGTTCAAGATAAGCTGGAAATAAAAAGAATTCAAACATTCTGGTCACACCAAAGGACATATTGCTGTTATGAAAACCATACTGGAAAGCAAGGTCAAGGGAAGGCGAGCAGTAAAGGAGAACGATACAAGCGGGAAGACAACACCAAGAGATGGACGAACAGTAACCAGTGGGTGTACAACCAGAGTGAGAGACTGAGACCCCAAGGAACAACTGTAGCCAGTCTCCATTGTTGAGACGACATTTATCTGATAGACACGGCAGATTGACAGACAGATAAACAGACGCAGGTACATATACTTGCATGGCTATCGACACAGAAATAGACAGATAGAAAGACAGATATACACGACAGACATACAGACAGACAGACAGACAGACAGACAGACAGACAGACAGACAGACAGACAGACAGACAGACAGGCAGGCAGACAGACAGATAAATAGTATAAATAGAATGACAGACAAAAAGGCTTGGCAAACAGACAAAGAAACAGTCACGTATACAAACAGATAAACACTCAGGTAGATAGACAGACCCGCAGGTAGAATACGGGCATATATACCCACAGGCAGACAGATAGAAAA
This sequence comes from Cepaea nemoralis, assembly GCA_014155875.1. Lineage (NCBI taxonomy): Eukaryota > Metazoa > Mollusca > Gastropoda > Stylommatophora > Helicidae > Cepaea > Cepaea nemoralis. Next base: position 8,185 of record JACEFZ010020947.1, read on the forward strand.
GCTGCATGAGGGCAATTATCTGCTTTAGGCTACAACAAAATAATTGTTAATTATGTGAACATATATTGATAGGGTGGGACGATACGACCCTGCTCCACAGTGCCGCATCAACAACTCAGTAACACGGCGCCTTCGTTTAACTGTTGCGGTAACCTAGATGGCCTAATTGAACGTCAAATGGAAATGTGAACTGAACAGGATAACTCAGTCTTGTACACACTTGGCTTAGATTTGCACGCAAATAAAACTGTAGGGTGTAGATTTTGTCTTACATATTAATATACTTTTTTATGCATGTGAACCAGATGACTTGTCTGCCTTGCTACAGGATCCGTTCTACGTAGTTACCTAACCATCACCTAACCTACTTACATCTAAGGAGGCTGATTCAACAGAACGAACGTTCGAACGAACACACTTTATTTTCAAAGGGTTAAGAATTCGGCACGCAGCCCCGTCTAACATTCTGCTCTTCTATCACTCTCTTTCATACATTATTTCATTCACACATCATTCAAGGCTAACTGATAACAGCAACAATATAAAAGATATGCATTATAAAGGCATGCGAACAATAACATCAATACTACATGACACTATGAAATTAATGAATGATGTGGTCATTGTTATTAGCTATGGGCTATGGGGAATATACTGGTCTACAAAAGAGGACTGGCTCTTCTACTAGGTTATTATTATTATTATTATTATTATTATTATTATTATTAGGGGGGGGGGGTGGGGGGTTAATTCGTACATAGATAATGTTTTAGGGGGGCTGAGTGGTCTCGAGGTATGGTGTCCGCCTCGAGTGCTGGAGGTCCCGGGTTCAAACCCCGGTGAGGGTCGGGATTTTTTCACGTGGACTTCTAGTAACAAACTTTCCCCTGGTCTGTGGGTAGTGAGATCGGATGCCTGTGTGTATTGTTGCGCACGTAAAAAATCCCTTGGCATTTGGAAAGCGTAGCCTAACGCGCAGCCCGGGCAAAATTTAGAGCTAAAAATCTACCTAAAGTATTTCATGATCCTCGCCGGTGCTACGGAGTTCGTGCACTGAGCTGAGATTTTCCGGAGCCAGGCTTGATTTAGGAGTAGAACGGAGTACATATGATAATGTTTGAATAATTTGCGATTATATGTATAGGGATAGGTGATATCTTCGATTTCTCGTGGAAGATTGTTCCACAGCTGAGCTGTGGTGGGGTGGGGTGGGGTGAGCTGAGAGTCAGGACAACATTCAAACCGCAAAGGAAAACGCTAGTGGACGTTCAATTAGTCTGCCACTTGTACCATCAGCTTGGAGTATCTTTGTTGGCTACCGAAGAAGAGGACGGGGCACGTGTGTAAATGTCCCGAATACAAAATTATTGATTTTTGACTTCGTGTTATATTTTGTCTACCTACAATCTTACCCATTTGACACTTGTCTATTTTTCTGCAATTCCCATCTGCAAAGATACCTGATCATTAAAGATGTGACGGTGGATGAGACAAGACGAGACAGGACAGAGAAAAATAGAAAAAACTTCGAGCTAAATTATAATGCTGGCAAAAGACAGACATGTTGCAATTCACGACAAAGTCCCCGTGGAGATGGTACGGATGGGAAAAAAGGTCGTCACAACTCCCACCTCCCGTAGATACAAGCCAACACATCTGACTTTTAACTGATCAAGTGCCATAGGATGATTAACCGTCTTAAGTGACTTACTGGATCTGCTATGGGCTTATATAAATTAGTTTTCCTTATGCCAGTTTAAAAGAAACATTGATATATAATGCAACATGTCTGCTATCATATTAACAACTTTTAAGACATAATTGTCACGCACTCTTACTTCCTATTTTCCACCTTCCATGTTTGTTTGGTTCAAACTTACTGTTTGTTTGGCAGTGAATCCGTTAAAGAGCTTAAACTTGGTCTTCCAGAGGATTCCCAAACCGACTAACTAACCAACCATCTAGCCTATCAATCAACTAACCAACCATCTAGCCAATCAATCAACTTACCAACCAACCGGCTTATCAACCAACCGACCGACCGACCGACCGACCATCCATCCATCCACCCATCCATCCATCCATCCATCCATCCGTCCATCCGTCAATCCATCTATCCATCCATCAAACCAACTAACAAACCACGCAGGCACGCACGCACGCACGCAAGCACCCATCCACTCACCCGTCTATCCATCTAACTAACCAACGAACCAACCATAAACAAACTAACCATATCAGCCAGTCATCCAACCAACCAAACAACTAAACAACCAAATAACTAACCAACCATCCAACCAACTGATCAAACATTAAACCATTAAGTGTAAGCCGCGGTTATTGTTCCAACCACCTTCTAGTCTACTAGTCTAGGGGAGAATGAAGAAAGAAAGAAAGACTAACGAGCAAGACGCTGGTTGTTGAACAAATACAACAGGTTATTTTCCCAAGTAAGCAGCCTAATTAAGATTAACGCGATCTCTCTCTTAATCACGCAGGTAGTGGAGGGTTTCTGCGTGTGATGAGCAAGCAGCCTTTACCATGCAAAGTTAACAGTTTGACAGCAATGATTCCCTGCACGAGCACACTGTACCATCTAGTACAGACCTTCACCCAAGAATACATGGCGATAACGTCTGGCTCATGTTGTAGCGGAACATATCTTGCGCTAAAGCGATAGCAACCCTATCATGTGATAGTTTTCAATGTATCACCAGCTAACGTAGTTCCAGAAAAACGCGGTTCCGAGGCAAAGAGGTTAGTCCACGGCATATACCGTTGCAGGGGCGTCATTTAGTTAGAACGCTTGAACCTCCGCATACGCCTAAGGCTTACCGGGGGGAAACGGAGTAATTTTTTTTCCGTTTAGTAGTTTGCCATTACTTTCTTTCTTCATGCCATAGAAATCAACGGAAGGCGGTCAGCTTCCAAGATCGTCTGCAGCTGATTTCAAACCCTAGAATCGATATATCGGTGAATTGGGAAACACGTCCACTGCCTCTAAACCACAGCTACTGCAGTAGTATGTAGTACATTACATAACGTCAGAGCACCGCGAAATGTAGTCCCTAGTATAATTACCTCCTTGATTATACAAAACGCCTACATACAGCACACCCATCAACACCCCCACGTGTGTTGCCATATCACTTGCCAGAGTACACCAAGTCTGTATTAAGCTCGCCGGTGTAGAATTTCACCTGGGAATCCCGTGCGAACCCAGTGCTCACTAAACTCCCACTTCGTCGAATCACTTAATCTCAAGTCAGCGATTCCAGCTGTGCTCCCAGCAGCGACCACAGCAAGAACAATATAGATCCCCAGCAGGGCGCGGTTGGCACTATTGTCTCCACCGCAACATACACAATAGCGTTTGGGGGGAAATTGGCGTCTCAAATTAACTCTGGCATTTCTGGCTTTTGTTTCTGGTTTCTTGTATTTCCTTCTTTTCATTGGTTAATATGGTTAAACGGTCCCCTGTTTACAGTTTGCGCTGCTTGATTCTGGCTCTTTGTGGAAACATCAGAGGGAAGCGGAGGATTTGTGCCGTTATTATGTGCCGTTTGATCAACCGACCGATTAATCGATGGTTCCATGTGATCTAATATAATCTAAACACATATAATCTAATACTCCATCTATCTACACACATCCCTGTCGGTCTGTCTGTCTGTCTGTCTGTCTGTCTGTCTGTCTGTCTGTCTGTCTGTCTGTGTCATTTTATCCTTTCTCATTGTCTGTGTCTGTAATTCTATTTATCATGTCTCTCTGTCCATGTTTATCTATCTTTCTATTCTATCTATCTGTGTCTATCTTTCTATCTGTCCTGTCTGTTGGTGTCTATCCTTCTATCTATCCATCAACAATGCCTTCAACGTAAAGCTGACATAGAGCATTTACCTAAAAATAAACTCTCTCTCTCTCTCTCTCTCTCTCTCCCTCTCTCTCTCTCTCTCTCTCTCTCTCTCTCTCTATGTATATATATATATATATATATATATATATATATATATATATATATATATATATATATATATATATATATATATATATATATATATGATTGTCCTAGAAAATTTATAGGAAGCAAGAACAATTGACACAAACAGCAGTATTACCAAGGACGAGATAACATTCGGTTTTGAGCTATCAAAGCCGTCTGAAGAAAGTAATCCTGATAAATGTCACATAAATTGAAACTGTAAATTTCAACACAATTAACACGACAATATATTGCCAGTAATGTCGTTTGCCTCCGTGAAATAAATTAGACTTAAAAATACTAACTGGAAAAGTTGTACAAATGAATGAATCACTAACCATAAACAGAAAACCAGCCAAACAATGGGTTACACGCATACGATAACAAGATTAATTAAACATTATCTGGCAGTCGCGTGGTCAAAGGGTTTAAAACCTTCGCGCTTAAACTGTTTCTGGTGACCGCAGTAGGAGTCCGTTCCACAGGCCGGTCGGTTGGACTTAAAATGTTGTCTTCTCTTTCCTTAACTTGGAAAGAAACGTAGTGAATTCGTGATTTTGACATTAACAGTTGAAAGATTCATTCATTCAGTAACATGTCCTTTGCAGAATCTCGCTCCTGTAACAAACTTCCGGAAAACTTCTCTGTCATAAGCAAGATATCCCGCCTCCGATACACCCATCTGGAGATCATCCGCCACATCCTGCAACCATCTTCTCTTTGGTCTATCTCTTCCGCTATTCCCATGCATATACCCCTTCATTATTGTTCTCTCTAAACTTTCGTGACGTTCCAAGTGATCAAAATATTTCAATGGATAAAATGATAATCACAGACTTCCAGTCGCCAATATGGCGGTTAGGCGTTGAAACCGTTTAGGCCTGTGGCGTGTTTATGCTTGCAGCTACGGTTTGCAATCGCATTTTCCTCATGTTGGACTGGTAGTACATGGTTCCGTCGCCCTGCTACTGAGTGAGTGCGTGGGCGACACTGTGAGCTGTGAAATTCGCGGGGAATGCTTTTACATCTGTCCTGTACAGTGACCTGCATGTTCGGAACAATGGCTACCGGCTGTTGCTGAATAGACTAATTTGCCTTTTCGGTTCACGAGTGCATTTTTCAGGAGACTCCCGGGAGTCGGCGCTGAAGCTGCGGAGTTCGTGCTTTATGCGACACTTTCGGCGGGTCGCCCTGCGGTAAAAGACCGAGCCATGTGAGAAAACCCGGGTCAATGAGGTCTTTCTGGTGACTGCCGAGTCCATCGACGATGAACTGTGGTTTTCGTGGATTAATTTTGTGTTGGCATTCTGGCAGCGGCATTATGCACAGTGTACCTGTGCGGGCTGTTGGATTGCCGAGACTCCTGCCTATTCCACTTTTCACATTGGACAGTGGGGAGCATTTTGTGTGATATTCACTGGCACAGGAACGGAGCATAATGGGGACGACCCGTTGCCGTGAAGTTGGAACCTCGACTAACTAACTAACGAACTAACTAAAATATTTCAATTTTCTTTGTTTTATCGTCTTTAGTAGCCAACCTTCTTCAATATTCAGGTCTTGTCGTATGGATGCATTTGTTCTTTTCTGTATCCAAGATATTCTTAAAACCCAATTATAACATTTATATCCAAAGGCATTTATTCGCTGAAAGATACCAAGCTAAACAATACGCCTAAGACTAGCGGACAACAAGAAACCAGACTACATGATGGGTACATTTCTGGGATAAAGATACCAAGCTAAATAATTCGCTTAAGACTAGTGGACAACAAGAAACAAATTTATATGATGACGAGTATAACATTTCTGGGAAAAAGAGGTACAACGCTAACGGATGCAATCCGCTCATATCGGGTCGTCTATGTGGTGAAGTGGTTATACCGCCTGCCTTGCGCTCAGAGGTGTGTCAGTTCGATTCCGGATTCCGTCATTTGGTTCACAAAAGCGGTTTTCTTGGAGACGCCTGGGTGTCGTGGCTGGAGCTACGGAGTTCGTGCTCTGTGCGATGATTGCGGCTGGCCGCTCTGCGGAAATATCCCAAGCCAGATAGGATAACCGTCGGTGCAACTAAGTAGATCATCTCGCATTTAACCCTTTTAACTCTAATATCTGTGTTTTTTTTTGCATATCCTTTCTACAGGACATCGCTGTCAACACTAGCAATTTACTTCTGTTGTTGATGTCTTGGCAAGTTTACGTTCAGTAGTTTGCCATTGCTTTCTGAACGACCGACTCCCATACCAACTCCTTAAATCCCAACGCAGCGCGGTCTGCTCCCAAATCGGTCGCAGCTGTGTTTCGAACGCTGGTTAGTAGGCTTACGAATCGCGTCCGTAAGCTCTTCGCCACGGAGTTACTGTAATATAGGGATACAAAAAGAACAAGAAGAAAACACTAATTTTATAACCAATGTTAAATTGCTACTAACCAGAACACAATGAACAAAGATGGCAAGAAAACTGATGCCCTGAAGGACATATAATCCGAGAGAGAGAGAGAGAGAGAGAGAGAGAGAGAGAGAGAGAGAGAGAGAGAGAGAGAGAGAGAGAGAGAGAGAGAGAGAGAGAGAGAGAGAGAGAGAGAGAGAGGACACTGTGAGATGTACACATATAATATAACAGAAGAAATGTTCCACAGTTATATACAAATGTGTAGACTTAGTCAATAGCCGAGATTAGTTAATTATTTGCATGTCCTTTAAGGGATGTTGCACTCACCTCAGCATTTAGTGACTGTTTATGATTTACTGGGCAATTTTACGTTTAGTAGTTTGTCAATCTTTTCTGAACGACCGTTGCTTCATACCATCGAAATCAACGCAACGTGATGTGCTTCCAAACCGCCATTCGATACTGCGGTACGGCGGTTCCCCGATGTGAAGTAAAGTATAGGGTAACTATAAAATTAATGAACTACGTATTATATAGTTCTTCAGAGTGTTCTGGCCAGCTGAAGGTGGCGAGGGATGATTCTGGTCTTCTTCTTGTCGCGGGCGGCGTAACATAGTCAATGAGAGTAACTGCCCAAGTAAAGAGAGGTGTTACATCTGCATTTAAAAAAAAATTATTATTATTATTTCGTTGCTTTTTGTTTTTGTTCATGGAGAAAGACTTGTGTCCAAGCGATCACCACTATCAATGCGTGTTTTTCCATTCATGGAGTTTACTGGTCATAGTTTCTGTTTTTGTTCGCCATACATTAGCAATATAGATATGACACACACACAAAGAGATAGACCTATAGACAAACACACATACACATACATGTAATGATTAGTGTGCGGCCTTGTTTAGTTAGTGGTCGAGATTGAATCCTCATCAGTGGCTGGATTATATTTTGTTCGACCAGTATGGTACTGTATAATCGTACAGTATTTTTGTAAGGATAAAAGGCTGACAGGAAAGAGACTGGTCACTCCTTCTCTTTATATAGCGGTCTAACACTTCTGCCTAAAATGGGTACCAGAAACAATCTTGAGAATTAAAGGCGGTCCGTGTTATACTTACCACATCCCTCACGAGTGCTGATTTGTCTATAAAAATATGTCTAGACATGTATGACTGAAACGCTTTGAGACTGTAAAAGAGACCGTTAGTTACTAATACTTCATGTTCCAACTGCAGTAATTATATATGGGACAGTGAGGAGCACTTTGTATGATATTCACTAGCATAGGAACGGAGCATTATGTGGTTACCCTTTGCTGCGAAGTTGGAACCGCGACCGACCAACCAACCAACCAACCAACCAATCCTCCCACCCACCCACCAACCCCCACCCACCCACCCAACCAACCAACCAACTAACAAACTAACTAACTTACTAACAAACTATATCTTTTCTTCTTTTGTGTCCTAGTAGTATGATTAGGCCCTACTCCCGGATGAAGGCAACTGGCTAGTTTCCACCATATATCTGTCTCTTACTAGTGTTTGTTTCCGCCAGGGTTTTCCATCTGCATATTTGAACATTATCTATCATTCAGCTATTTTTGGTTTTCCCCTTCATCGTTTTCCCGCGAATGTTGCAGCAAATATAATGATGTCAACGAACTTGACCTTCACAGAAGACCCAGTGATGGCGTATACTTAAGGACAGTGAAGAACCCCTTTTCTCGCTATTGGGTATATGGGTATAGCCCGATATTTTAGACCAGTCATTATTCGTTGGGTGATGTGAACAATAAATCAGTGGCCCTTAATTCCCACGAAAGTCCCCGGTGCATATTTTAGGTTGAGTCGACCATGGAACAAGTAACTCTCCAAGACGGCTAACCCGATTTTTAAAAAAAAACGTCCGCTAAAGTCGGATATGTTGGCCTAAGAGTTTTGGCCCAAGGGTGCATAACGAGACACACTGCAATTATGTCTGAAAAAGCATTCCGGATGAACGCAGAAGAAGAACAAGTAACTACCTCGTAAGGGTTTCGAGCACATGACAACATAGCAAGCAGGCAAGCATGCTAGCAACTTGCCAACCATGGCGCCCAATTGGTGTATATGTGATAGATGATAGATAATGATACATTGGTGTATATGTGATAGATGATAGAAAATGATAAATTGGTGAATACGTGATAGATGATAGATAATGATACATTGGTGTATATGTGATAGATGATAGAAAATGATAAATTGGTGAATACGTGATAGATGATAGATAATGATACATTGGTGTATATGTGATAGATGATAGAAAATGATAAATTGGTGAATATGTGATAGATGATAGATAATGATACATTGGTGTATATGTGATAGATGATAAATAATGATACATTGGTGTATATGTGATAGATGATAGATAATGATACATTGGTGTATATGTGATAGATGATAGAAAATGATAAATTGGTGAATATGTGATAGATGGTAGATAATGATAAATTGGTGATTATGTGATAGATGATAGATAATGATACATTGGTGTATATGTGATAGATGATAAATAATGATACATTGGTGTATATGTGATAGATGATAGATAATGATACATTGGTGTATATGTGATAGATGATAGAAATGATAAATTGGTGAATATGTGATAGATGATAGATAATGATAAATTGGTGATTATGTGATAGATGATAGATAAGAGGGGGTAAAATATAAAATATGGCAGATAAGCATCATATGCCCATTACGCTTCAAAGGGTGGAAAGGGTACTTTAACTTACTTAAGGAACATAAAACATTGAGATAGAAACTGAATAATACAAAGTGTGTTATATAGCTAATGAGATAACACACTTATACTAGATGTGTAACATAGTTAGTGAGATGACACACTTATACTAGATGTGTAACATAGTGAGATGACACACTTATACTAGATGTGTAACTCGATTAATGTGATGACACACTTATACTAGATGTGTAACATAGTTAGTGAGATGACACACTTATATTAGATGTGTAACACGATTAATGAGATGACACACTTATAATAGATGTGCAACATAGTTAATGAGATGACACACTTATACTAGATGTGTAACATAGTTAATGAGATGACACACTTATACTAGATGTGTAACATAGTTCATGAGATGACATACTTATACTAGATGTGTAACATAGTTAATGAGATGACACACTTATACTAGATGTGTAACATAGTTCATGAGATGACACACTTATACTAGATGTGTAACATAGTTAATGAGATGACACACTTATACTAGATGTGTAACATAGTTAATGAGATGACAGACTTATACTAGATGTGTAACATAGTTAATGAGATGACACACTTATACTAGATGTGTAACATAGCTATTGAGATGACACAGAACTATACTAGATGTGTAACATAGTTAATGAGATGACATACTTATACTAGATATGTAACATAGCTATTGAGATGACACAGAACTATACTAGATGTGTAACATAGTTAATGAGATGACATACTTATACTAGATATGTAACATAGTTAATGAGATGACACACTTATACTAGATATGTAACATAGCTATTGAGATGACACAGAACTATACTAGATGTGTAACATAGTTAATGAGATGACACACTTATACTAGATATGTAACATAGCTATTGAGATGACACAAAGCTATACTAGATGTGTAACGTTGTTAATGAGATGACACACAACTATACCAGATATATAACCTAGCTAACGAGATGACACACAACTATACCAGATATATAACCTAGCTAACGAGTTGACACACAACTATACCAGATATATAATGTAGCTAACGAGATGACACACAACTATACCCGATATATAACCTAGCTAACGAGATGACACACAACTATACCAGATATATAATGTAGCTAACGAGATGACACACAAACTATACCAGATATATAACCTAGCTAACGAGATGACACACAACTATACCAGATATATAACCTAGCTAACGAGATGACACACAACTATACCAGATATATAATGTAGCTAACGAGATGACACACAACTATACCAGATATATAACCTAGCTAACGAGATGACACACAACTATACCAGATATATAACACAATGAGAAGTTAAAGAACAATACAAAAACAGTTTCTTGGTGTATTAAAATATGCGAGATATATAACAAAGTTTATGAAAAGATACACAACGGAATAATGAGATTTATAATGTAGTTAACGAGATAATAGAAAATTAAGAGATGTATAAAATAATAAAGAGCATACAGAGCACATCAATAAAAACCTGTCTAGCGAGGATAGAGAGACCAGCAGGAAATGTATAGTATATTTAATTAGGGGATTTAGAAATATACGACATTTATAACATAATAAATATGAGGACACAGGGCAGGACGAGTTAAGCGAAAACTCACAAATGTTAAGGCCCGGGCTGCTACAAATGTCAACAGGTGGCTCAGTACAGAGCAAGGCTACAAGAAGGCTACGGACAAGGATACATACAGTATGTATGCAGATCTAGCTAGCTCTCGCTAAACAGTGTATGAAACTCTACCCCCACCCACCGAGTCACAGTAACACCTGTGCTGAAACTTAAACAGAACGCAACAGGCAAATGTCAAATCGATTTGCTAACTAAATCACGTGGAAAGTTAAGAATAAACAGGTAAAAATACGAGTGAAAGATGGCAAAAATAACTAGTAAATAGTTCTAAAGACTTGAATTATGTAAAATATTCTACTCACCACAACTGGCAAGAAGATCGACATTCACAAGATACGTACTACGGCCTCAATGTATGAAATAAAACTACAGATAATTCACTCAACGAGAGAAAATCTCGGAGCTCGGTACGGGGACTTATCAGCCGAAACGTTTGCACTGGTATCACAGACCTCGTTTCTTTAACTTGTTCGCTGCACAAGACTCGTACAGCGTTCTCCGTTACACAAACGATGCTAGCTAGTCGACTGAATTAAGGAATGGGGCTAAGGGTATACCTCCTCGTATATATAATAAATACGAATACTTAAGTTTCAATGTGATAAGGAAGATATCAGCTGTAGTGATAACAGACTCGTTTAGTGTACACACTGATAGTACTTGGGTCTGGCCGCACTGGAAATGCCGCGAAGTCTACACAAAAAATATATCACCACCAGATTATATAGAATGCAATATATATCCTCCATGCATGACTGAAGGCAAAACGGGACATGTACGTAGCACAGAGAAGCGCCGAATATATTAAGATCGGCAATGTACTTAAACACGATTGAAGGCACAAGGCAAACAGTATTTTCGCATAATACGTTGCAAGTGCCGTGTCCTACAGTAGGCATGAAACCTAACTACTTTCCGTTTGCCTTTTGTGATTCACCCGCGACACAAGAACAGCTTGCACATGTAGGACAAGACTTTAAACACGGCCTGCATCAAGCGGGATTCCGCCCGCTTACCCCTTCCCCCTTTGCGACCGTTATCGCAGCTATTATTTTATGACCGCCATATCCCCACTACACTTCTTCCCATTTCAATGACTACCAGTACGGATAACGTACGAGCAGTCTGATCGCTGGTAACTGCTCACGCGCGGGAATTAACCTAAAAAAGGGGGAGGGGGTGAACAAGGGGGGTTTACAATATGGTGACCGCACGTGTAGTAAATTGATTACAGCCTGTGTAATCCACAGAACCTGTTTAAAAAAAACTTCCCAGCGTATTTTAGTTTGGTGCCCGGTGGGTTTGCTAATCTGTATTCGTGAGCATGATTCATATTTGTAAAGTATTTCAGCTGCTAGCCACAGATTCTTTTTATTTAATGTCGCGTGTCCTTTACAGAACTTGCCATCAACCATAAGTCTAGGCTGAATTACTAGGTCATTTTACGTTGGGTAGTTTGCCATTGCTTTCTGAACGAGAAGTCAACGTTGAAGTCCAACAGTTTTATATTTTTTTTTTAAAATGGCACGTATATTACAGGACGTTGCAATCACATCTCGCCGCTATTGACCGTTTGTCATTTACTAGGACATTTTTAGGGTTAGTAGTTTGCCATTACTTTTTGAAATATAAATCAATATTTAACCCTAACTGTATGCGAGTGGGACGAAGCCACTACGCTGCCGTCAGAAGACAAAGCTCAAATGCGTTAATCCTCTCAGCCACACTGAACTCTTTTTAAATGTTCTTCGGTGGGGAATTCCTGAGGTCATTAAAACGACATGAGGATATAACAACACAAATGTTGACTGGCAATGACGGGAGACATGGGAAGAACATAAATCTGGCAATGATGGTAGACATGGGAGGAACATAAATACACAAATGTTGATTGCCAACGATGGGAGACATGAGAAGAACATACATACACAAATGTTGATTGGCAAATTATTCCTCCCCACGACGCTTGATGGCAGAAGTGGAAGATGATGATGATGATGATGAATGATCGGAGACATGGGAAGAACATAAATACACAAATGTTGATTGGCAACGATGGGAGACATGAGAAGAACATAAGACAGACACGAGCCAACAGAGATAATAGAAAACTAGAGGCGAACTGAGATTCGAGTCTCTCCCCATAACACAACGACAGTTCCACTGAGGGGAAGATCTATTGCATACTGCATTGCTCTCCCACCTCGGCGCAATAAACCTATACTTGTTCCTAGATTGAAGCGCTGTCGTCACACACACTGACGATGGCGATTATATTATTATGGTACACACACTGACATTGAGGGTGAAAGTTATTATGGTACAGATACTGTGGCAATAAAGATTACAGTGTGTATGTTATAGATACTATGACATTTAAGATTACAGTGTGTATGGTACAGATACTATGACATTTAAGCTTACAGTGTGTATGTTACAGATACTATGACATTTAAGATTACAGTGTGTATGTTACAGATACTATGACATTTAAGATTACAGTGTGTATGTTACAGATACTATGACATTTAAGATTACAGTGTGTATGTTACAGATACTATGACATTTAAGATTACAGTGTGTATGTTACAGATACTATGACATTTAAGATTACAGTGTGTATGTTACAGATACTATGACATTTAAGATTACAGTGTGTATGTTACAGATACTATGACATTTAAGATTACAGTGTGTATGTTACAGATACTATGACATTTAAGATTACAGTGTGTATGTTACAGATACTATGACATTTAAGATTACAGTGTGTATGTTACAGATACTGTGACATTTAAGATTAGCGTTATGCTGGTACATACACCGGAACAATGAAGAATAAAGTGATTATGGTACACACACCGTGACAAGCAGATTAAAGTGATTATGGTACATAAGCTGACAATGATGATTAAAGTGATTATGGTACATGTGACATAATGTCCCAGTTCGCGCCAGCTTACAGACGAGTTATAAATATCTTTTCTTGGAAAAGATAATTTCATGTGTGAGAGACTGGCACTACCTTGTATGGTAAGGAATGCCAGCACTCAGATAGAGGCCAGGAATGTGACCATAGCTCAGAATAGCCTGGAATAGTTGGGTAAAACTTTCAGGCGGGACCAGACCTAGTCACTTGAGTCTGGCAGCTCCCACTATGTAGACGTGTATTTTTTCCCGGGAGGGTGTAGCCCTTTTTGGGGCTATTTTCGCCTCTATGTTGCATTGGTGAGCATAATATATATGTTTTTTTCTTTGAATGATAAGATTTGTGTTAACTATTTAATACAGTCTTTGTTTGATATGAAAAGTCATACTACATGTCATGTATGTATTTTGGTGGACTTTGCTACGGCATCATTACTTCTGTAAGAAAGCCGGCCTGAGATTTGAACGTCTATATAACTGTTCTATATTCCTATGCTTACAATTCTTATTATTCTTATCATGCTGTGATCACTACTTCATCTTCTTTTGAAGAGTATGATGTCTCTGTAAATTCTGTACTGTGTCTGCAGAGGTCAATCTATCTTCACTTTTGGTTCATCTCATTTAGGGAGAGCCTAGCTTTACTTAACTTATGGTAAAGTGTTTCAGGATGTTACATAATGCCTTTGTTAAAGATTCAGTTACTGTACGCACCATATATATTGTGTGTGTGAATCTTTACTATCTGTGTACAGAATATGCCGGGGGCAGAAAATATATTTGGTGTGTATGACAGCCTGGGGTCACAGATAAGACACCCCATTGCTTTTGTCGAATTTTGGTGGATCATGTATGTCGTGGCTCAATCATATTTATGAGAACGGTTCACATACCTCAATACTCATTTTTACCTGCCGTAACTCGGGCAGTGTTTGCCACTTGCCACAATGACAAGTCATTGGCGCCAAGATTTCCACCCCTTCGATTTTAATCACACACCCCACCCCGTGCATGTTGTATAAAAGATTGATGTCCTCCCATATAGAGGAGTGTTTGTACGTGGGAGAATATATCTCCATTTGGTATCTGTGTTGTCCTGGTTGGTGAGGTTGGTCGAGTGTTCAGGGTACCGCCCCACTTTCCCGCCAAATATACCCATACGATACAGGCCACAGGTTATACCATTTCAGGATAGGGGATTATCCTCTACCTATATGTTCCGTTGTTGTCTCTGTGAGTCTTATGAGCTTATATACTAGGCTAGATTATTCATGGCTTGTCATTTTTGATTTGCAGACAATTGAGGCAACCGATGGGAACTTCTTGGTCGGATTTGGCTAGATCTTAGCCGATTTTTGTCTACACCATCCTTAATGATTTTTTCTGAGTTCAAAACTTATTGGCTTGGTTGTGCAGAGGAGATGTCACTCAGCACTTAGGGAACCCTGGCATTCCTTCCAGGAAATGGGAGGCCGGGGGAAATAATCCCCCTATTTTTCATCAAGACCTGGACGAAACTCCAGACGGAGTTATCTCCTTTTTTGGTTCACCTACTCACTGGCGGGTGAAGAGAGATGGCGCCCATTTTTATTCCTGTAATATCAGGAAGTTATAGTCTGCAACATTTTTCGGATTGGAGGTGTCTCTCGATGTGACGAGGCAGATGCACTGGATTGAACTATAAAACCAATACGAACCTCCCTGTTTATTACTATGTCCCTCTGCGACATTGTGGATTCATCTTTTCCTGCGACGAAGAATGGTACCCACTTATGATACGGGAGATCGCCTATATATGTTCAGCCAGCGATGACACCAACGCATAGAGAGAGTTTTTTCCGGTCGTTGGAGACCCCAGCGACTTTGTTGAGAGTCTGTGCTTTATACGTTCCAGAATGTTGGCAGGGCACAGACGGAATGGTTCTTTCCTTCTGAGAGGTCGTCATCATTTGTATTTAATACGAACCCAGCTACACTTCTCTGGTTGGTCTAAATGTCGTGCTGAGACATTTGAGACTTCATCTTGTTCTACGATCAAGCATGCAAGTCTTACCATTTACGGGAAATCGCCGAGAGGAGATTTCAACTAGCTACTGACCCAGACTCAGGGAGAGTCCTTCCTTTATCAATATCCTCCAGTACGTCGTTGAAGCATTCGTGCTACAACTTGTCCTAACTGATGGACATTTTTCTCAAGGGTTGAAATCCCTATTTTATGCAGATATTTTTATCCTCTCAATACCACCGCCAGATCGAGTAATCCAGACTTCAAGTCACACACCATCATCCATTTTATAGAAGGGAACACTTGAGAACAGTTCCTTTTTTTTGTTGGTCAATTATGACTGGCTTTTGTCAATATCAACGATCCGCATCACCATTACCTTGATCAGTATCCAGAGAACCTTTGTTTACCTCAGTGGCACAGTGTGGAGTTTGGTCAAAGGTGGGATGGGGAGTGCCCACCTATTTCAGCAGTAAATCAGATGAAGAGTTGGTAAAGAACAGTAGCAGAGTCACCATAAGAATGGTGGTAGAATAGAGACAGTGGAGAGGTCCTGTGTGGAGTGGTTACACTAATGACATCAGCACCAGTCAGAGATATGATTTATGTTCTGGTTGGGTTTTTTGTGTGTGATTTACATCATGTAGGAGTAGGGAAGAGAAGAGGAGGAGGGAGTGTTAAAGTAGAATTGATTACATTACTTGCTATGGGAATTGCTTTGTTGATGTTGTGATAGAGTGTACGGGAGACAGAGTCTCAGATACCAACTTATGAGTCTGTCAATAAACATATATGTTCGTCAGGAGAGTTTTCATTGTCTACGTGACCAGTGTTACACTGTTTGTTGTCGTAGAGAAATGTGCTACTGTGTTTATATATATATATATATATATATATATATATGCAGAGAATCCAGTGGGAGGTCGACCAACACACAGTCTCAGATATTTTTATTCAAGGATAACAACTTGATAGAGATCTGTGGTTAAGTGGCCTATTCTCTGTTTTAGTCTTCAGGAAAGTAGTTTACCTTGTAATGTGGGTGGAGTCTATTCGACCATCATCCCATTCTTCTTTCAAAAGAGCCAATAACTACTCTACTCCTGGAGTCTTTTAGGAAAGAAACTGTCTCGAATCAACTGCCTTTTCGGCGAACTTGATGGACCTCTGGAATCATTATCCCCTAGACTCTATTTCAGTCCATTTCATATGGCTATCATTTAATACCCCACAGTACACAACGCTGACAATGAAGATTAACGTGATTATGATACACACACTGACAATAAAGATTAAAGTGATTATGCTACACTCACTGATAATGAAGATTAAAGTGATTATGGTTGTCGCGGAAATTCTTGGAGTTGTCGATCGATGAAAGACTGTCGCGCCATTCGTCTACAAGCGGCAGCCATCCTTTGAAGTTGGAGACAGACTGTCCTGGTGAAAGTCGGCAAGATCTTTCGTTGTGGGGAAAAGATTCTCCAGATTACAGGCCGGCAAGACTTTTTGGAGTACCAGGACAATTCTCCAGATGAAAGCGGGACAGCCGGCGGGTTGTGTACATGGAGTCGGAAAAGGAGAGAGAAAAATAGTTTATCGACGCCTAGTGTCTAGTCAGATTTGTTACGTCATTCAGACACAGTATTAAAACAGTCTGAATAAACAACTTTGGCGGGAGTCGACCAAATGTTGTGAGACAACAAGGACGTGTGTGATGTTCCTGGTTTGATTATGGAGAGAGACTACAGTGTCTTATGTTGATTTACATCGGCGGACATTTATCCATTGTGTGATTTCGTAGTCTCGATTTCAAACAGGAATAAATATATGGTATTTAATTGAATAGACCCCACTTAGATGATTCTTAGGAGACTAGAGTGGTAATGTGAGTGATGAGAACGTATGATAGGAGCGTCGGCAACAGTAGGCTATCGTGTTGCTTAAACTAGCTAGTGTGAGATATCAATTAACTCAGTGAGTTAAGAACAATGTAGTAGGATGATATTTAGGGAGACTAAAAAAGGTTGAAAGGGGGGAGGGGGATAAAGGAAATGTCAAATGGTAGGATCTTCCAGTAGGGTATCTACTGGCTTTCTGCACTTTTCGTTTAGTCTTTCCTTATCTTACCATGACTCAGACCGATGTGATGAGCTCCTCTGCCTATTAACAGAGTTTTTGTTCTCTGTTAAATATCTGAGTGCGGCCATCGGCCTACACTCACCTAATGAAGGTCGGAATCGGGTTGCTCTCACCAGGTGTGTTTTCTCTTCAACAGGTTCCACTATGTTTTCCAAAAAGCTAGCAGAAAAGTCATAGAAGAAGAATATGGCTCGTTCATGGAAGGTAGTATTTACTCAGCGGCTTTTGCACTGGGCCCATAATCCAGAGGGTCTGCAAGAACCTGGCCTCTGCTGAGCAGGAACCGAGGATTACCTAAGAGTGATTCCTCAGTGGTAATTCTCATCATAGTAGGGTGAAGATACTTATAATACCACCAGTAACAGGAACAATATTAGTTATATAGAGAATTGAACATTAACATTGTGTTTTTTTCCAAATGGTGAATTACGGTGAGACATTAACCATTAACATTGTGTTTTCCAAATGGTGAATTCCTATGAGAAATTAACTACTAACATTTTGTTTTTCAAAGTGACAGTATACATTATTTTACTATGCAAGGATTATCAGATCACTGAACTGTTAGTGACATATTAGTTACACTGTGTGTGTCAGATTCATGGTCAGTATTGGACTATATCCACTGTTGGTGACCAGGCATCCAGACTATCTAAGAGCCATTGGAGGAAGTCGACACTTGGCCGGAGAGACGCATCATTTTTGTGAGGTCTTCTGTACTTGATCTATGGTGCTGTTGTGTGGCCGGTACTGTGATGAAGCAGACTTTGCTCCGGAGCTGTTCGGTCTGATTCTGCATACACTCTAGATCAGTGGTTCCCAAGCTTTTCAAGCTGAGGGTCATTTCTACTATTTTCGGTAGTTAAACGGGCCACAACTTTATAAAATTATAAAATTCGTGCAATATCATTCTTACCTTTCTTAACTTTCGTCAAAAAAATTCTAAAACTTTAAATAAAGTCAGTGTCAGTACTACTCTGCGGTCATGTTTTGGTTTAAAATCAAAAGTTAATTTAATAATAAATTTTAAATCAGTTTCGAAAATCGCTATTAATATAATTAATTTGCAATTGTAACTGTTCTTCATAATCAGTTACTTAAGTTAAGATGCCAGTTTATCAATGTCTGGGTACAAATCTGTTGTGCCCAAAGTCATAAGCGAAGCTAGGTTACTGTCGGTGAGTCTGAAACGTAGCTTGTTTTTTATAACAGCCATTGCGGAAAATGACTGCTCGCATCTGTAAGTCGAACCAAAACGACAAATGTATCTCTGAGCGAATGAACACAAGTGTTCAAATTGTTCGACAGACAATAGTCGCCAGAATGAAATCGTATGATCAGCTGAAGGTTGCGAACTGAACAGGCGCATTCGATAATATCTGAATATAACACCACGAGCAGAGTAAATTATCGCACGCGGACGGGAAGCTCCGAGTGCATTTTTTGATATTATTAAAATGTATTATTTTAAATAACGAGGCCTCGCAGGCCACTTACTAACATCTGGCGGGCCACAAGTTTGGGAACCTCTGGTCTATGTCATTCCATTTATACCAGGTTTTGGTGCGGCTACGACGATGTTGAAAAAATCTATTTGCTATTATTAGTCCATGTGTGGAGCATATGTTGAGTAGATGTTGACCATTGCTGTTACAATCAGTCTCTTTGTCGCTGAATGAATGGCCCCATGCAATCATCCCACGGTGTTCTTCGTGTGCCTATTCGTCCGTTAAAATCACCCATCACAATTAGTTCATCTGTCTCCTTGACATCACGGGAAAACATTGTTTTGAATTTATGAAACGTTGCCTCCCATTACCAACTGTGAAGTGATTGGATGGATTACTCAAGCTGAAGTGTAAAATATCGGTACCGAAGTGTCAATTGAGATTTCTCGAGGAATGCCTAAAGAAGGGAATATTCCCTCACCGGTATTTCATATCTCTCAGGGCGGACATAATATGTCCAACAAGAAAAAACCTGAGACGACTGACAAAAAACCAGATAGAAGAAACCCAGTCTAAGCTGGCCAACCTCAAGCGCACACACAGTTCTGCCTACTACGACAATCGACATTACTGTGCGAACATGTGTATATTTCAGTTTGAAGGATTTATCTAGTTAAATCACTTTACGTTGTGTATTTCTGCAGTATGTACCTGACAAGATGCAGTGAAATATGCCAGGCAATAAATCAAGCAATCTATTGTTTGTGTCTTCGTTATTCAAAATAAATTTAGTGTTAATAATGGCTTTCGCTTTGTCTGGATGTAACAACAAACCCACTCCATGTTTTGCTGTAACTCGCTGGTCGACGCCACTCCATATAAGTAGTGATGTATGTGGTCTACACCTACTCTGATGAGTCACTAGAACACACCTCTGACCACGCCTAGTTTTTTCAAAATGAATTATCGCCCTTTGTGGTGGAATATCGATTTCCACCACCACCACAAAAAAGGAGAGGCTTTTGTACCTATATACTAATGATCACATTGAGAAAGAGGAACTTAGTATCCTTTATCTCTTTGGGTTTGTGGGGTTATATGCAAACTTTTTATATTTATAATTGTGTTGTTTAAAGTGAGTGAAAGTTAGTTAGTTAGTCTTTCTTCTTGAGCCCTGACTGTACTGGACTTAGGTATCAGTACAGAGCAGGGTAGGTGGTCGCTTATATAATCCTCAAGGACACTCCATTTTATGTCTGATGCCGCCTCTTGTGATACAAGTGAAAGGACTAACGGAAATGAAACGGATGAAAGGACACAAACAATTATTCTTGATATTTAAACAGCCAGAAAGGACTAACGTAATGTCACAGTTCAACTATGTATAAAATATCCATTTATTCATACTTCAACTATGTATAAAGTATCACTTTATTCATACTTCAACTATGTATACAGTTTCCCTTTTAAATAAGCATTTAGTGTTGCATTTGTTTTATTGTTTAATTTTTATGCACTAAAGCATGAGAATTGTTTGTGTGGTAACTGTTATTTTTCTGATATCTGCTCAAGAGACGATAGTTTTCAAGCTATGGCACATGTCATATTGGACGATAGTTTTCAAACTATGGCACATGTCATATTCTCCAATTGGTTTACTGCATGTTATAAGGGGTTTTTCGAAAAGGATGTTGGAATCTTAGATGCCCGGAGCAGTGAGTGAGTTACTGGAGCCCTTTAGGGATGCAAAGAATTATAACAATGTAAACTACCGAGTGTGTTGTTAAAGGTGACTAAAGAGGGTTTGGGTGAGGCTTAGAACCCTCAGCCTGGAGAACACTTGAACTGCGAAACCCAAACAAGCACAAACAAGTCTACATTGCATGGCTTGGCCTGAGTTGGTTGATGGCCTAGGCTTCGTTGGGAGATGTAAGGCAGAAGAAAATGGTGCTTTGAACTTAGGTGTTTGAACACTTAACAAATAGGGAGGTTCTCTATTCGCAATAGAATTGCGAATGGAGAAAAATTATATTCGCAATAGAATTGCAAATAGAGAAAAATTATATTCGCATTAGAATTCTGCCGAATTCTCAGTTATTTTTAATGAATCACCCTTCTTCTTACTTCTGTCCATTCTTCTGGCATCCCGTTTTATTTTTACATTACGTTAGTGCTGTTGAAATATCAAAAATAATTTTCCAGAATTTGCCTCCCCAATACAAATAACGATCCCTCCAAATAATTGTGTCCCCAGGCGAGTTCAAGAATTGTTAACTTTCGTTTCTGTACACTTACTATTACCAGGCATCCATGTGTAAATAAAAATGTTTAAAAAAAGACATATATTGGAAACAACAAACTGTCATCAGAATTGATAACGATGTAGGTCAATATCAGCCTATTAAAAGAGGCGTTAGTAAGGGATGTGTAATGTCTCCAGATCTTTTTTCCCTGTAGAGTGAAAGCGTCACAGCGTCCGCTCACTAGTCAATTTTAGCTTGAGCCAGTATGAGGATGAGGGTGGTTAATTTGTGGCGATATTTCAGTTCATCATCAAGTGCCGTGCCGGCTGGCGTAGGCGTTCATGGCTCTCCACAGATCTCGGTCTTTGGTGTTCTGGACCAACTCTGCTGATGATATTCCTCCATGCCACCGTCTCAATCCGTCCAGCATAATTTCTCTTGGTCTGCCTCTGCCTCTCTTCCCCTCGATCTTTGCAGTTGTCACGATGTTCTCCAGTGCCTCTCTTCTCATCACATGACCAATGAAAGCTGTTTGTCTCTTTCTTATTGTTGTATGTAGTGTGCTAGTTTCATTAGCCTCTTTCAGGCATTCGTTGTTAGTTACTCTGGCAGTCCAAGGAATTCGCAACATTCGTCTTAAAAACCACATCTCTGTTGCTTCTAAGTTCTTCCTAATTTGTTCATTTACATTCCAAGATTCGCTGCCATACAGCAAAACTGGTTCTATATAGCATTTCAGTACTCTCTTTATTACATTCAGTGATAGTGACTTATTGCGTAATATATTTTTCATTTTCTGAAATCGGCTTTTGCCTGCCCTATTCTGCTCTTAATCTCTGTTGTACATCTTCCATCCGATGTTATAAGTGCCCCTAGGTATTTAAATTATCCACTTGGTTGGATATTTCAGTTGGCAAATAAAATTAACGTTAAACAAAGACATCTATTGGATCCGTCGATTCCTACACTCGATCACTCCGTCGCTGCCTACATATATTGCATCCCGGATGGGAAATCGAACCTCGAGCTCCCGCGTGACAGGCGGAGACACTTACCACTTTGCTACTGAAGTTGTTACTACGTTGTTAATACAACAACAAAATATTATAATATAGCCACACGCATAGGAATAATCACGTGACCTACTTCTACTGCGAACATAATTTTTCTCTATTCGCAATTATATTGCGAATTATATTCGCAATTATATTCGCAATTATATTGCGAATAGTCACTTCGTAAAAAAATATATGTGGGGGATTCAAATAAAAAAAAACTTAAAAGTGTGATAGAAATTACCATAACCATGTCATTGTCTTATAATATGTCAATATTGGTCTGGGGCTGCGTGGTCTCGAGGTATGGTGTCCGCCTAGAGTGCTGGAGGTCCCGGGTTCTAGTAATAAAATTTCCCCTGGTCTCTGGGTAGTGAGATTGGACGCCCGTGTGTATTGTTGCGCACGTAAAAAATCCCTTGGCAGTTGGAAATCGAAAAAGAGTAGCCTTACGGCGCTGCCCGGGCAAAAATTTAGAGTTAAAAATCTACCCTAGTATTTTCAGGATCCTCGCCGGTGCTACGGAGTTCGTGCACTGAGCTGAGTTTCTCCAGACTCAGATTTGAATTAGGAGGAGAACGGAGTACATATGGGTTGCACCGGTGTGCCGTGATGTTGATCCACTGACTAAACTAAACTAAACTAAACTAAACAATGTCTAACAATTGTTGTAGGTCTGTTGAATTATCCGCTACCAATACTGTGCCATCTGCATAGCGTATATTATTATTATTATTATTTTTATATTGTAACCTCCGATTAGTATTCCTGGCGTCTCTTTGATCTCTCTCATTATTACTTCGCTATACAGGAAGAAGAGATCTGGTGACAAGACAGTCCTGTCGTACTACTAGCTTTATCTGTTCGTAACTTCCCTCTTTATTTTCTGTTTCAATTGCTGCTACTTGGTTCCAGTAAATATTCGTTATTACTCTTAAATCTTTCCCATCAATGTTGATATCTTCCAACATATAATAATAAATCATACAATTCAACTGTGCATTCATTTCCCTAGTTGCTTAGAGCATATTTAAACGATCATAATAACATTGATCACTACACTTAATAATTATGTTCGAGCATTCTGCGGAATTACAAGATTTCTAAAAGAAAAACAGTTAAATAAGCAACGAGTAGGGGACATAAACATCTAATATTGTTGCAAGGGACATTACTTAAATTTTAAAAATATAAATAAAAAGACTACAGATAATATTACTAAATAACTCTAAACTTCTTTTATATTCTTTTTAAATTAAGAAAATTAATACAGAAATAAAAAGTTTAAACACGAATAAAAGTATTTTAGATTTCTTAAAGAAAATCTGTTTAATATTTACATACTTACATTTTATAATTGATTATTTAGTTATACATAAAATTTTTAAATAGTGTTTGTATACTTTTAATGTAGTTGTTAATTTTATTAGTACTGGTGAAAATTTTTTGCTGGCCTCTTAGGGCTACAACAAATGTACAGGAAATTAACCATACACATTCCTCTCTTGTCCCTTCTCTTATTCATAACACATATAGACAACAAGATACCCGCCAAACAGATCAGTTGGGGTATCTTCATTGCACTCCGGACAGGTCCATAGGTGCTCAGATCCTCCTCCCAGCATATGCATCACTCCATCAGCGTCCGGTGGCTAATAGTGCCAGTTCTGTGTTGGTTGACGAGGCACCTCGTTTTCTCAATGTACCGCTCGCGTCTGGCCGTGCCGATTCTTACTCCCAAGTCTTTCATCCTGGACAGCGATGTGGATTCACTGACGTCAAAGTCCTCTGTTCTCGCCATATCTTTAAGGGACGTTAATAACATCGGCACGATCCATGGGCTGGCCATCTACAGGGGGTGCAGAGCCAGCCAGTTTATCAGCTCGTTCATTTCCCTCGACTCCCGCATGTCCCGGACGAAGATGAATGTGACTTTACGGACAACAGACTTCCGCAGCGACTCAGTCCACTGTCTGCGTACAGCTCCAGCTTCGACCTTCTGAATCATGCTCATTGAGTCACTTAGTACACACACCTTGGTATAATGCTGTGATTCCAGCCATATGAAAGCCTGTGTAACTGCCATCACCTCCATCGTCATGCTGCTAGTGGGCACCACTGGATTCTTGAACGGTTCGGCCCGCTGAAAGGGCTGTAAATGCCCACGCACTTCTCTGCTGCTTTACAACAGATCCATCTGTATAGATGTGCACTTCGGGGGCTATCTGAGTGTTCATAGATGAGCGCGTTGACCTCTGCATTGACAGCGGCAGGGTTCTGCTCTCTGCACCGTCTGTCGAGTGTGATAATGCAGGAGAAAGTACACTTAAAAGCTGGAGGCACCGTCACCCATTCCTTGCCGGGGTTGATACTGGTAAGACTGCAGACCTGTCTGACGACATCTTCCGCCCGACCCATCCATGATTTGCCCCTCTTTAGCCTGTCACCCTTTTCTCTGAATATAGCGTCATGCAGAGGGTGCTGCTCTTCTGCACTTATTTTTAAGAATGCACGAGCTCTCCAGATCTTGATCCTGTGTTCCATTGTCGGGAAGTCAAGGAGGTATCTCATAGCTACACAGCTGGTGTCTCTCGTGCAGCCCAAAATGATGCGCATGGCTTCGTTTTGTACTTTTTCAAGTCTTCCAATCTGTGTAGGGCTGGCAGTGAGGATGGCCAGGGCATACTCGATGCGTGAAAGCACCAGTCCTTGGAACAGAAGTATTAGCAGTCTTTGCTCGATATTGGCAGTCGCCATGACTCTCATTGCTGACAAACCTTTTCGAGCTTTCGTTATGACATAATCGACATGATCTCTGAAGGACAGGCTACGATCAAGCCTCACACCAAGATATGTCATTGACTGGGTTCTACTCAAAATGCTCCCATCCATTCTTACTGCCGGCAGGTCTGTGTTCACAATATGGTTGTTTAGGGAGAACCATGTAACCGATGCCTTTGCAGGCTTGACAAGGGCGCCGGCATCAGCACACCATGAGGAAATTCGATCTAGTTCGCCCTGCATATCATTGGCAACCGCCTGTCTATCTCGACCTGTCGATACACGAGAACGTCGTCAGCAAATGACAGAGTCCTACCCCTCCCGTCCAACTGTTGTTCAGTGATCGGCACCGTATACGCATTGAATAATACTGGTGACAGTGGTGAACCAGCCAAACAGAGACCGCAAGAACACGGCAGACGAGATCACAGAAGAAGAACCTCTGCAAATTACACCATTAGAGAACTCCTGTTTGCTTATGACCAAGCACTAATAGAAAAATCAGAAGCCGAATTGCAAAACCACATGAATAACCTAAACGAAATGTTTAGGAACATAACATGAAAATTAATATAAGTAAAACAGAGGTAATGACTATAACTAAAGAAGAAAAAAAAAACAATTCACCTAAACGAACCTCCCTTGAAATAAGTAAAGAGTTTCAAATACCTAGGAAGTATAATATCATCAAATGGCAAATCAGAAGACGAGATCGAAAATAGATGCAATAAGGCAAACCAACTCATTGGACGAATGGTACCAATATTAAAGAATAAACATGTATCAATAACTACTAAGAAAGCACTTTACAACACAATGTTCCTGCCAACTCTGTTACCAATTCCAAACCTGGGCAATGACAGAAAAAGAGGACACAATAGATTACGCAACCACATGTGTACAAAATTCAAGACTGGTGACTCAGCCATGTGCACATGTGATTTGGCGTCGCAGACAGCAGAGCACATACTCCAGGATTGCCCAAACTACAACATATCCAGGCGAACCTTCTGGCCTAGAGAGACAACAGTGGAGGATAAACTCTATGGACCGCTGAATGAACTAAAAAAGACTGTTGGATTCATACAAGAGACAACATTGCAGTTATAAGCATATTTCAGGCGAACGAAAGAAGAAGAAGAAGAAGAAAAAGAGGAAAGAAAAATCACAACAGAAATGAGATTCCTGAGAAGAATACTCAATGTATCAAGAAGAGATAAGATCAGAAATGAAGAAATCGGGACTAAAGTGGGGGTTATAGCTGCACTAGATTTCATTAGAAGGCAGCAAGTCACATGATTTAACCATGCAAGTAGGTTACCAACTAACAGCACACCACAACAAGCAATGATGTACAGACCCGAGGGAAGCAGAGGAAGAGGCCGACCACGTAAACGATGGACGCAGAGAATAACAGAGACCATGGGAATATCCATACATGAAGCCCATAAGCAGGCACTCTCCCGCGGTTTATACTTCACCTCGACGCCGCAAGGTACAAGAGGAACATGATGAGATGAGACCCCAAACTTTAATATCATTAAGGAAGTAATGAGAAGATGTTAGGTGTCATGGTCTCTAGATTATACGACAGACATTCTACACACACACTTTGCACATACCTGACACTTTTCTTTATTAAATTAATTTGTCATTTTGTTAGAAGCTAGAGTTGTGTAGTATGTTTTGGAAAAGGATGAGAGGGGGCATGGTCCAGTGGTAAGAGAGAGAGAGAGAGAGAGAGAGAGAGAGAGAGAGAGAGAGAGAGAGAGAGAGAGAGAGAGAGAGAGAGAGAGAGAGAGAGAGAGAGAGAGAGAGAGAGAGAGAGAGAGAGAGAGAGCGTGATCCAAAGACTGACGGGGTGTTGTGGACACAAATCCAGAAGATCCTCAAGATAATGATATGGGGTTAAAAGAATGTGGGTGTTAATTCCCCTCACCCCAGGGACGACACTTATTACGACAATGGTACACATACTGACAATAAAGATTAAAGTGATTATGATACACACGCTGGCGATGAAGATTACAGTGATTATGGTACATACACTGGCAATAAAGATTAAAGTGATTATGATACACACGCTGGCAATGAAGATTAAAGTGATTATGATACACACGCTGGCAATGAAGATTAAACTGATTATGATACACACGCTGGCAATGAAGATTACAGTGATTATGGTACACACACTAACAATGAAGATTACAGTGATTATGGTACACACACTAACAATGAAGATTACAGTGATTATGGTACACACACTAACAATGAAGATTACAACGATTATGGTACACACACTAACAATGAAGATTACAGTGATTATGGTACACACACTATTAATGAATATTACAGTGATTATGGTACACACACTGACAATGAAGATTACAGTGATTATGGTACACACACTAACAATGAAGATTACAGTGATTATGGTACACACACTAACAATGAAGATTACAGTGATTATGGTACACACACTAACGATGAAGATTACAGTGATTATGGTACACACTCTAACAATGATGATTACAGTGATTATGGTACACACACTAACAATGAAGATTACAGTGATTATGGTACACACACTAACAATGAAGATTACAGTGATTATGGTACACACACTGACAATGAAGATTACAGCGATTATGGTACACACACTGACAATGAAGATTACAGTGATTATGGTACACACACTAACAATGAAGATTACAGCGATTATGGTACACACACTGACAATGAAGATTACAGTGATTATGGTACACACACTAACAATGAAGATTACAGTGATTATGGTACACACACTAACAATGAAGATTACAGTGATTATGGTACACACACTAACAATGAAGATTACAGTGATTATGGTACACACACTAACAATGAAGATTACAGCGATTATGGTACACACACTAACAATGAAGATTACAGCGATTATGGTACACACACTAACAATGAAGATTACAGCGATTATGGTACACACACTAACAATGAAGATTA
This sequence comes from Cepaea nemoralis, assembly GCA_014155875.1. NCBI lineage: Eukaryota > Metazoa > Mollusca > Gastropoda > Stylommatophora > Helicidae > Cepaea > Cepaea nemoralis. The sequence continues at coordinate 36,618 of JACEFZ010020947.1, forward strand.
CAGCGATTATGGCACACACACTAACAATGAAGATTACAGAGATTATGGTACACACACTAACAATGAAGATTACAGTGATTATGGTACACACACTAACAATGAAGATTACAGTGATTATGGTACACACACTAACAATGAAGATTACAGTGATTATGGTACACACACTAACAATGAAGATTACAGCGATTATGGTACAGACAGAACATACTTTGGGCCTGTAATGAGCTAGGATCATCGCATTTTGCAGACCTGAATGCACGGAGGAACATGCGATCAGTCTCAACCCCCCCTCCCCCCCCCCGCCCCGCCCCGAGTGTATGGCCCTCGTCCCGGACCGAGTGTATGGCCCTCGTCCCGCCCCGAGTGTATGGCCCTCGTCCCGCCCCGAGTGTATGGCCCTCGTCCGACGTGCTCATGATATGATCAGCGCAGTCTTCTAGCGATTACACCAACTTGCCCGCTACAGACATTGACAATGAAGAATACAGTGATTGTGCTACAGACATTGACAATGAAGAATACAGTGATTGTGCTACAGACATTGGCAATGAAGAATACAGTGATTGTGCTACAGACATTGGCAATGAAGAATACAGTGATTGTGCTACAGACATTGACAATGAAGAATACAGTGATTGTGCTACAGACATTGACAATGAAGAATACAGTGATTGTGCTACAGACATTGACAATGAAGAATACAGTGATTGTGCTACAGACATTGACAATGAAGAATACAGTGATTGTGCTACCGACATTGACAATGAAGAATACAGTGATTGTGCTACAGACATTGCAATGAAGAATACAGTGATTGTGCTACAGACATTGGCAATGAAGAATACAGTGATTGTGCTACAGACATTGGACAATGAAGAAGATACAGTGATTGTGCTACAGACATGGCAATGAAGAACAGTGATTGTGCTACAGACATTGACATGAAGAAATACAGTGATTGTGCTACAGACATTGAGCAATGAAGAATACGTGATTGTGCTACAGACATTGACAATGCAGAATACAGTGATTGTGCTACAGACATTGCAATGAAGAATACAGTGATTGTGCTACAGACATTGACAATGAGAAATACAGTGATTGTGCTACAGACAATTGACAATGAAGATACAGTGAATGTGCTACGACATTGACAATGAAGAATACAGTGATTGTGCTACAGACATTGTGCAATGAAGATACAGTGATGTGTGCTACAGACATTGACAATGAAGAATACAGTGATTGTGCTACAGACATGACAATGAAGAATACAGTGATTGTGCTACAGACATTGGCAATGAAGAATACAGTGATTGTGCTCAGACATTGGACAATGATAGAATACAGTGATTGTGCTACAGAGACATTGACAATGAAGAATACAGTGATTGTGCTAGCAGACATTGACAATGAAGAATACAGTGATTGTGCTACAGACATGGCAATGAAGAATACAGTGATTGTGCTACAGACATTGGCAATGAAGGAATACAGTGATTGTGCTACAGACATTGACAATGAAGAATACAGTGATTGTCTACAGACATTGACAATGAAGAAATACAGTGATTGTGCTACAGACTTGACAATGAAGAATACAGTGATTGTGCTACAGACATTGACAATGAAGAATACAGTGATTGTGCTACAGACATTGACAATGAAGAATACAGTGATTGTGCTACAGACATTGACAATGAAGAATACAGTGATTGTGCTACAGACATTGACAATGAAGAATACAGTGATTGTGCTACAGACATTGACAATGAAGAATACAGTGATTGTGCTACAGACATTGACAATGAAGAATACAGTGATTGTGCTACAGACATTGACAATGAAGAATACAGTGATTGTGCTACAGACATTGGCAATGAAGAATACAGTGATTGTGCTACAGACATTGACAATGAAGAATACAGTGATTGTGCTACAGACATTGACAATGAAGAATACAGTGATTGTGCTACAGACATTGACAATGAAGAATACAGTGATTGTGCTACAGACATTGACAATGAAGAATACAGTGATTGTGCTACAGACATTGACAATGAAGAATACAGTGATTGTGCTACAGACATTGACAATGAAGAATACAGTGATTGTGCTACAGACATTGACAATGAAGAATACAGTGATTGTGCTACAGACATTGACAATGAAGAATACAGTGATTGTGCTACAGACATTGACAATGAAAGAAACAGTGTTGTGCTACAGACATTGACAATGAAGAATACAGTGATTGTGCTACAGACATTGCCAATGAAGAATACAGTGATTGTGTGCTACAGACATTGCAATGAAGACATACAGCTGATTGTGCTACAGGACATTTGACAATAGAAGAATACAGTGATTGTGCTAGAAAATATACAGACATTGTGGACAATGAAAGAATACAGTGATTGTGCTACAGACATTGACAAGTAATGAAGATACAGTGATTGTGCTACAGACATTGACAATGAAGAATACAGTGATTGTGCTACAGACATTGACAATGACATGAATACAGTTGATTGTGCTACAGACATTGACAATGAAGAATACAGTGATTGTGCTACAGACTTGACAATGAAGAATACAGTGATTGTGCTACAGACATGACAATGAAGAATACAGTGCTTGTGCTACAGCTTGACATGAGATAGTGATTGTGGCTACAAGAACATTGACATGAAGAATACAGTGATTGTGCTACAGACATTGACAATGAAGAATACAGTGATTGTGCTACAGACATTGACAATGAAGAATACAGTGATTGTGCTACAGACATTGACAATGAAGAATACAGTGATTGTGCTACAGACATTGACAATGAAGAATACAGTGATTGTGCTACAGACATTAACAATGAAGAATACAGTGATTGTGTTACAGACATTGACAATGAAGAATACAGTGATTGTCTTACAGACATTGACAATGAAGAATACAGTGATTGTGCTACAGACATTGACAATGAAGAATACAGTGATTGTGCTACAGACCATTGGACAATGAAGAATACAGTGATTGTGCTACAGACATTGACAATGAAGAATACAGGTGATTGTGCTACAGACATTGAGCAATGAAGAATAGCAGTGATTGTGCTACAGACATTGACAATGAAGAATACAGTGATTGTGCTACAGACATTGACAATGAAGAATACAGTGATTGTGCTACAGACATTGACAATGAAGAATACAGTGATTGTGCTACAGACATTGGCAATGAAGAATACAGTGATTGTGCTACAGAACTTGACAATGAAGAATACAGTGATTGTGCTACAGACATTGACAATGAAGAATACAGTGATTGTGCTACAGACATTGACACAATGAAGAATAACAGTGATTGTGCTACAGACATTGACAATGAAGAATACAGTGATTGTGCTACGAGACATTGACAATGAAGAATACAGTGATTGTGCTACAGACATTGCAATGAAGAATACAGTGATTGTGCTACAGACATTGACAATGAAGAATACAGTGATTGTGCTACAGACATTGACAAATGAAGAATACAGTAGTGTGCTACAGACATTGACAATGAAGAATACAGTGATTGTGCTACAGACATTGACAATGAAGAATACAGTGATGGTGCTACAGACCATTGACAATGAAGAATAGACAGTGATTGTGCTACAGACATGGACAATGAAGAATACAGTGATTGTGCTACAGACATTGACAATGAAGAATACAGTGATTGTGCTACAGACATTGGAACAATGAAGAATATAGTGAGTGTGCTACAGACATTGACAATGAAGAATACAGTGATTGTGGCTACAGACACTTGACAATGAAGAATACAGGTGATTGTGCTACGACATTGGCAAGGAAGGAACAGTATTGTGCTACAGACATTGGGCAATGAGAATATAAGTTGATTGTGACTACAGACAATTGGACAATGAAGAATACAGGGATTGTTGCTACAGAAATTGGCAATGAAGAATACAGTGATTGTGCTACAGACATTGGCAATGAATGAAGAACATGTAGTTGTGCTACAGACATTGGACAATGAAAGAATACAGTGATTGTGCTACAGACATTGACAATGAAGAATACAGTGGATTGTGCTACAGGACATTGGCAAGAGAAGAATACAGTGATTGTGGCTACAGACATTGGCAATGAAAGAATACAGTGATTGTGCTACAGACACATTGACAAAGGGGGGGTGAAGAAGAAATACAGTGATTGTGCTACAGACATTGGACAATGAAGAATACAGTGATTGGTGCTACAGACTTGCAATGAGAATACAGTGATTGTGCTACAGACATGTGACAAGAAAATACAGTGATTGTGCTACAGACATTGACAATGAAGAATACAGTGATTGTGCTACAGACATTGGCAATGAAGAATACAGTGATTGTGCTACAGACATTGGCAATGAAGAATACAGTGATTGTGCTACAGACATTGGCAATGAAGAATACAGTGATTGTGCTACAGACATTGACAATGAAGAATACCAGGTGATTGTGCTACAGGACATTGGCAATGAAGAATACAGTGATTGTGCTACATACATTGGCAATGAAGAATACAGTGATTGTGCTACAGACATGGACAATGAAGAGATACAGTGATTGTGCTACAGACATTGGCAATGAAGAATACAGTGATTGTGCTACAGACATGGACATGAAGAGAATACAGTGATTGTGCTACAGACATTGACAATGAAGAATACAGTGATTGTGCTACAGACATTGACAATGAAGAATACAGTGATTGTGCTACAGACATGGACAATGAAGAGAATACAGTGATTGTGCTACAGACATTGGCAATGAAGAATACAGTGATTGTGCTACAGACACATTGACAATGAAGAATACAGTGATTGTGCTACAGACATTGACAATGAAGAATAAAGTGATTGTGCTACAGACATTGACAATGAAGAATACAGTGATTGTGCTACAGACATTGACAATGAGAATACAGTGATTGTGCTACAGACATTGACAATGAAGAATACAGTGATTGTGCTACAGACATGGACAATGAAGAGTAAAGTGATTGTGCAACAGACATTGACAATGAAGAATACAGTGATTGTGCTACAGACATTGACAATGAAGAATACAGTGATTGTCTTACAGACATTGACAATGAAGAATACAGTGATTGTGCTACAGACATTGACATAAAGATATACAGTGATTGTGCTACAGACATTGACAATGAAGAATACAGTGATTGTGCTTACAGACATTGACAATGAAGAATAACAGTGATTGTGCTACAGACATTGACAATGAAGAATACAGTGATTGTGCTACAGACATTGACAATGAAGAATACAGTGATTGTGCTACAGACATTGACAATGAAGAATACAGTGATTTTTCTACAGACATTGACAATGAAGAATACATGGATTGTGCTACAGACATTGACAATGAAGAATACAGTGATTGTGCTACAGACATTGACAATGAAGAATACAGTGATTGTGCTACAGACATTGACAATGAAGAATACAGTGATTGTGCTACAGACATTGACAATGAAGAATACAGTTATTGTGCTACAGACATTGACAATGAAGAATACAGTGATTGTGCTACAGACATTGACAATGAAGAATACAGTGATTGTGCTACAGACATTGACAATGAAGAATACAGTGATTGTGCTACAGACATTGACAATGAAGAATACAGTGATTGTGCTACAGACATTGACAATGAAGAATACAGTGATTGTCTTACAGACATTCACAATGAAGAATACAGTGATTGTGTTACAGACATTGACAATGAAGAATACAGTGATTGTGCTACAGACATTGACAATGAAGAATACAGTGATTGTCTTACAGACATTGACAATGAAGAATACAGTGATTGTGCTACAGACATCGACAATGAAGAATACAGTGATTGTGCTACAGACATTGACCATGAAGAATACAGTGATTGTGCTACAGACATTGACCATGAAGAATACAGTGATTGTGCTACAGACATTGACATTGAAGAATACAGTAATTGTCTTACAGACATTGACAATGAAGAATACAGTGATTGTGCTACCTACATTGACAATGAAGAATACAGTGATTGTGCTACAGACATTGACAATGAAGCATACAGTGATTGTCTTACAGACATTGACAATGACGAATACAGTGATTGTCTTACAGACATTGCCAATGAAGAATACAGTGATTGTCTTACAGACATTGACAATGAAGAATACAGTGATTGTGCTACAGACATCGACAATGAAGAATACAGTGATTGTGCTACAGACATTGACAATGAAGAATACAGTGATTGTGCTACAGACATTGACAATGAAGAATACAGTGATTGTGCTACAGACATTGACCATGAAGAATACAGTGATTGTGCTACAGACATTGATAATGCGAGTGTAAATAATTATGTTACAAGCATTAACAATGAAAAAGGAATTGATGTATAACAATTAAAATGAACAAGAAACTGATTATGTTGGAGACACAATAGGAATGAAAATGTAAATGCTATAGATACTAACAAAGAGGCAGAATACCACAGAAGTCTGAGTGGGTTCACCTGATGGCGAGGGACACTGGTAACAGGGAAAGCTAATCCACACGCAAACATCAGTCCATTGCAAGAGGTAGTTGCACGTGTATGGACTACGCATGAGTTCAAAAGGAGCGAACGCAAAAAAAAAAAAAGTAAGAAAGAATGAAATAAACAGAAAATTGTCATGTTACCGATACAAACAATAAAGTAGTAAATGATTAGGTTGCAGACAATAACAGCGAAGAAGAAATGCATTATGTTAGAGACATTATCAATAGAAAAGAAGAGAAATTGATGAATTCTTGAAGTAATAACAAATTACGCTTAAACTCGCTTAGCCACTTTCTATATCTATATCTATAAAAGGCGATGTGTGTATGTCCGTCCGTTCTTTATGCGTTCGCGAACGGTCCATCCGATTGAGATGAAATTTTCTACATGTCTTCTTCTCATTCCAGTGCAACCAACTGTCATAGTTTGGTTATAGGCAATACTAACATACTTACTAAAATTTAATATTTAAATTTACATAACTTAACATAAGAAAAATTAAATAAAGGGACATAACTTTTAGTAGCATTGCTATATCTTAGGTTAAGTCCCCTGGCTAATAAAATATATATATCTAATATATATATCTATATAAATAGATAAATAGATAGATAGATAGATAGATAGATAGATAGATACATATAGATACATAGATACATAGATATATACATAGACAGACAGATCCCCGCCAGGAACTGGACGAAGCCGGGCCGGGTCAGACAAACAGACAGACAGACAGACAGTCGGGAACGGGAACTTATATGACTACTTATATGAATTAAATGAGATGCTCCCATCAGGGACTAGGACGAAGCCGGGCCGGGTCAGACAGACAGACAGACAGACAGATCCCCGCCAGGGACTGGGCGAAGCCGGGCCGGGTCAGACAGACAGACAGACAGATCCCGGCCAGGGACTGGGCGAAGCCGGGCCGGGTCAGACAGACAGACAGACAGATCCCCGCCAGGGACTGGACGAAGCCGGGCCGGGCCAGACAGACAGACAGTCGGGAACGGGAACTTATATGACTACTTATATGAATTAAATGAGATGCTCCCATCAGGGGCTGGGCGAAGCCGGGCCGGGTCAGACAGTCAGACAGACAGACAGACAGCTAGATAGATCCCCGCCAGGGGCTGGGCGAAGCCGGGCCGGGTCAGCTAGTAAGAGAATAAAAAAGAGGTACGGGTAGATTCAGAAAGAAAAACACAAACAGTCATAAACAGAGGTATGAATGCAGACATGCACATAAGTGGCAAAGAGGCACAAGTCAGACAGCTGTGGAATTGAATGATCAGAGAGCTCCTGAGAAAAGCGCAAGGGCTGAAGTACTTGAAGAATGTTTTACATCTGTCTGCGGTTGTTTGTATTGTGAACTGCATGTTCATGAAAATGGCGGACAGCCGGTTACCTGAACTAGCTGGTTTTGCCGTACGCAGTAATGTGTATGCAACTGCTGGCTTTTTAGTGACTGCCGCGCCCATCGACGATGAACGGTAATTTTAGTAGCGGGCTGTTGTGTTGGCAGTAGTCTTCCTTATGCATGTATGCCTGTTGCGTGCTGTTGGTTTGTCGGGACTACCGTCTGTTCCATTTTTCACATGGGGCAGTGAGAAGCATTTTATGTGATATTCACTGGCACAGAAACGGATTATTATGGGGTGACACTTTGCTGTGAAGTTGGAACCGGACTAACGACTAACGAAATATACTGAACTCCTGAGATGGACTCCTAAGGCTACGTGGCAGGGCACATGATGATAACGATTAGCAGTATTTCATACATTTCACATAATAAAATATTTTCTCAGTCTTTATGAGTACTGATACAACCAGCACTATAGTAGTCTAGCAGTTCTTCTATTTCTTGGATCCTCATGTCCGAAAAGGGAATGGTTTGGTACATTGTAATAATTGAACAGTGAAATTCTAACCAAATAATTCCCCTATGTCAATCCATAAATTAAGTACCAAAATTAACATTACATCAACGTTAAGTACATATAAAATGCATACATGAACATATATACATATACATGATCATCATTGCGTTAGTAGATCAGGTCACAGGAAGAGAAATACGCTTTTAGAAAATACTGAATTCAAATATTTGACCCACTTAATTGATTTTACACATCATTAGGAACAAGCAGCCGTCAGAGTAGCTACCGAAACATCAAACTGGTTTGAGATGCACCTTGGGAGGGGGAGGGGAGGGGGGATAAGACACGGCTGCATTCCCTCTCTCTCAATACACCTGTTCCCTTCAATGCAGGACATGTAATGTGAAATTGGGACTGTTCAAAATAAGTCAGACCGAGCGTGGCCACGGCAATGCAGAAATTAACAGCATTTAGAAGCTAAGACACAATATCAGCAGACAAGTTAAAGTAAAATGTTTGAGAACATGCATCCTTCCTGTAGCAACATATGGATGTGAGCCCAGGACCATTCCGCAATCACTAAAGAAGAAATTGTGGGCTTTGAGCTGAAATCCTACAGACAAGTTATTAGAATATCGTGGAGCAAGATGAAGGACATTCTGACATTCTACCAGACTCGAACATGGACGAAAGCAGGCTCAGAAACAGTGTCACGTCTGGGAAACTGGAATACCTTTGTCATGTTAAACGGCACACTGGCTAGGGAAAGAACAGTGACGTCACACTGGCTAGGGAAAGAACAGTGACGTCACACTGGCTAGGGAAAGAACAGTGACGTCACACTGGCTAGGGAAAGAACAATGACGTCACACTGGCTAGGGAAAGAACAGTGACGTCACACTGGCTAGGACAAGAACAGTGACATCACACTGACTAGGGAAAGAACAGTGACATCACACTGACTAGGGAAAGAACAGTGACGGAAAACGTGGTTCCTGGAAATTGTTCCAGTTGTTAACCAGCACAAGGATAGACTGGACATTGCAGATAAATTGAGCACGAAGCAGGGGAAATGGCAAGAAATCGGGAAACTTGTCCTAGTGTCGTGACGAGAGCGACGTTCCGCAAAGAACCTGCTACAGATGATGATGAAGGGGCAATAAGTGAAGTTACAGTTAGTTGTATGTCCTTTACAGGACGTAGCAGTCAACTCCAGCATTTGTTGGCTGTTTGTGATTCCTGAGCAAGTTTACGTTCAGTAGTTTGCCATTGCTTTCTGAACAACCATCACTCATACCATTGTATGGAAATCAACCAAAGGCGGTCTGCTTACAAATCCCCCACAGCTGTGTTTCGAACGCTGCATACGGAATTGCATTTGTAACCCATTTACCCGCAAAGGTGAAGCTTTCACAAATTCAGTATAAGGTACTTATTCTTGTTGATCGGGCAGGCCCAGCGGTGCCAAACTTACTCCATCCCGAGATCACTTGGCATCGACAAGAGGTCGCTCTAGCAGGTAGAAGAAAATCGATACAGACCATTACACAGGTAGCGAAAAATCAATAATAGCCCAAAAGACGAATGTCCGGTTGCATTTTATGTCAAGTTTCATGTGATATTTTAGGGCCCGTCAGACACCACTCACATGTTGTTTTACGAATGAGAAATGCAATGTTTCAAACGGGAGGATAGACTGCATAATGACTTAAGGGGAGAGAGAGGGAGGAGATAGCAGAGAGAGAGAGAGAGAGAGAGAGAGAGAGAGAGAGAGAGAGAGAGAGAGAGAGAGAGAGAGAGAGAGAGAGAGAGAGAAAGAGAGAGAGAGACAGAGACAAAGACACAAAGACAGACATATAGACAAATAGACAAAAGGATGAAAATATACAACGAAAGACACACACTCGCACGCACTAAAACACACACACACACACACACACACACACACACACACACACACACACACACACACGCACAGAGGGAGGTAGGGGAGGGAAGGAAGAGATTGGTGGTTAACAATGAGACGACATGGGAGAAATATGTGTGTGAGGTAACATGAGACATACATATGTGAGGTAACATGAGACTTATGTGTGAGGTAACATGAGACATACATGTGTGAGGTAACATGAGACATGTGTGAGGTAACATGAGACATACATGTGTGAGGTAACATGAGACTTATGTGTGAGGTAACATGAGACATACATATGTGAGGTAACATGAGACTTATGTGTGAGGTAACATGAGACATACATGTGTGAGGTAACATGAGACTTATGTGTGAGGTAACATGAGACTTATGTGTGAGGTAACATGAGACATACATGTGTGAGGTAACATGAGACATACATGTGTGATGTAACATGAGACATACATGTGTGATGTAACATGAGACATACATGTGTGTGTGTGTGATGTAACATGAGACATACATGTGTGAGGTAACATGAAACATACATGTGTGAGGTAACATGAGACATACATGTGTGAGGTAACATGAGACATACATGTGTGAGGTAACATGAGACTTATGTGTGAGGTAACATGAGACATACATGTGTGTGGTAACATGAGACATACATATGTGTGTGAGGTAACATGAGACATACATGTGTGAGGTAACATGAGACATACATGTGTGAGGTAACATGAGACTTATGTGTGAGGTAACATGAGACATACATGTGTGAGGTAACATGAAACATACATATGTGTGTGAGGTAACATGAGGCATACATGTGTGAGGTAACATGAGACATACATGTGTGAGGTAACATGAGACTTATGTGTGAGGTAACATGAGACATACATGTGTGAGGTAACATGAAACATACATGTGTGAGGTAACATGAGACATACATGTGTGAGGTAACATGAGACTTATGTGTGAGGTAACATGAGACATACATGTGTGTGGTAACATGAGATGTGTGTGAGGTAACATGAGGCATACATGTGTGAGGTAACATGAGACATACATGTGTGAGGTAACATGAGATATGTGTGAGGTAACATGAGACATACATGTGTGAGGTAACATGAAACATACATGTGTGAGGTAACATGAGACATACATGTGTGAGGTAACATGAGACTTATGTGTGAGGTAACATGAGACATACATGTGTGAGGTAACATGAAACATACATGTGTGAGGTAACATGAGACATACATGTGTGAGGTAACATGAGACATACATGTGTGAGGTAACATGAGACATACATGTGTGAGGTAACATGAGACATACATGTGTGTGGTAACATGAGACATACATATGTGTGTGAGGTAACATGAGATATACATGTGTGTGTGGTAACATGAGACATACATGTGTGAGGTAACACGAGACTTATGTGTGAGGTAACATGAGACATACATGTGTGAGGTAACATGAGATATACATGTGTGTGAGGTAACATGAGACATACATGTGTGTGAGGTAACATGAGACATATATGTGTGTGAGGTAACATGAGACATTCATGTGTGTGGTAACATGAGACATACATGTGTGAGGTAACATGAGACATACATATGTGAGGTAACATGAGACATACATGTGTGAGGTAACATGAGACATACATGTGTGAGGTAACATGAGACATACATGTGTGAGGTAACATGAGACATACACGTGTGAGGTAACATGAGACATACATGTGAGTGAGGTAACATGAGACATACATGCGTATGGTAACATGAGACATACATGTATGAGGTATGAAATTGCATCGTTATTTAATTTATATTTACCGCCACCCAAGGGATATGTCTTTAATAGGTCCAAAAGCAACTTAAATCATGGAAAGTGGCGACATTTCTTTGAAGTTTTGGTGAAAAAACTAGTGATTTCTCGCTAACAAACTTGTTTTACAGTAATGAATGCCCCGCCAATTCAGATGACGATACAAGGCATATCCGGATTCGTATGGGAGTGGGTGCAATGTCTACTCTGCTGAGACGGAACATGATTACCTGTTTTGCACGGCGAATATAGCTGTGAATGTCTCTGTAGTGGGCTTCCTTCATTACGGTCAAGATGTTGGTCCTCTTTTCATTGAAGTTTATAGAATTATTCGTATGTTCGTATGTTGTCCCCTCATTTGACAACGTGTTTCTTCTCACGTTTCTTGTTATGCTACAATATGTCAGTTCCCACCACAATATTACTCTTCGGTTGGTATTCAATGCGTCTAGAGCTTTTTTGTTTTCAATGCCAGTTGTTTGTCACCGTTGAGGGCTTACGGAATTGAAAATGTATCATTGTGGAATACAAACTGTTGATATTGACAAGTTGTATTGTTTGTGCCGATGCTGTCATGTTAAGGGCCTGCAATTCTTCTTCTGAATAGTTGGAGCAAAAATATCCAAGTAGGTGTGCATGTGGATTAATGTCAGCGATCTGCCCAGACCTTAATCTGTGTCGCACGATTCCAGTAGGTTGATGACTGCTCTCGGTTGCATAAAATTCAATCGTTTCTCCAATAGTCATCCTCCTCTTTCAACACATGGTCCACACATTTTTTCCTCTAACTTTTATCCATATTTAATAGCGCAGACTGGGTTAGTATCTTAACGTAAGATAATTTGAATATAGTATTGTCAGCTGCCACCTGTCCATTAATCTGAGCCCACACAAGTTTTATGAGGTTAAAATGAGAATGGTACGGCGGAAGTCTCAAGCACCCATGACGATGCTCTTCTGTCAACTTGTCGATTTGATATTTCTTGCTTTTTGGCGTCTGTTTTACAAGGGACAACAATTCTAGCTAGAAATACGTTACTGGAAATGGTATGTTTTCCATTCGGAGCCATATCTTTATTGTTCCCTTTGTGCTCGATGCTGTAGGTATTTTGTCTTCTTGGGCAACAACATTGATATCATGCATTGTCCATAATTGCACACGACGGTCTATCTAGGGATGGAAGCACTGTATTCTCGAGCCAGTCTCTAAATACATTACCATTCATCTTATTATGATAATCAGTATTATCTGTATGCTTTGGTACGAACAAAAGTCTAGCATTCTGTAGTAAGCCATTATGCGTATTACCAGGATGGGCCATGACCAAATGCTGTCCTATACTACTGGGCACATATCGCTTTATCTTTCTATCCACTGATTGCCATTCCTTATCACTTGTGTGGTGCACATTGATCCACGTTTCATCCAAATGCACTATGCCATAATTTTCTTTGCGCATTTCCCTTATTTCACGTAGGTATCTGCTTCACATGTCTCCTAAATGCGGTTGCTCGCAAAGGATATTTCTACCTCCCTTGTACTTTCTAAAAGTGAAGCCTAATGTCCTTATAATTTTCCACAAAGTTGTTTTGGAAGCTCTATGTTATTGTTCTTTCTCAACCAAACCTTAAGTTTTCATACAGTCACTTTTTCCATGGCATCCAGCATTTTTATAATAGATCGCCTTATGACATCCTTGTCAAAGCTATCTACAATAGCCTTTCTACCTACCGTTTGGTTATTGCATGGTGGTTTAATTCCAGATTCTTGCACCCATCGACGAAATGACCGTTTACTCAAACGCAGTGCATGCACTGTTCTTTTTTCGGAATTTGTAATAGTATGAAACAGTTTCCTGCGATTATCTTCTTGACAAAAATATGTGTACAACTTCATAGCGATGCTTTGAAATGTACACAATTTCACATTCAATCCCATTGAACAATATTCACACATTCCAATGTTAGCGATAAGTGGTAAGATTTTTTAAAAACATAATAATCAGGTTTCATGAAAGAACCCACATTAACGACACCTCTGAACACTCACAGTTTAAACAGCGCGGGGTTCTTGTCATAATGCCAATCCCGTGAACCACAGAGAATATTCAACATTGAACGCTGATTTTCTGGCTGAAGGTGTAATACTGTAATTCTTTAAAAATTATGGACTTAATCTCTGACCCATAAATTATAGACCGCATATAAACAAACTTTGAAATCTGCTGTATAATCTCCAGAGCAAAAACATATTTTGTTGGGTGAACATAATGATAAGGTTATGTGCTAAATCTCATAATTTTCCCTCAGTTGGTTACTGAGATATGGAGTTTTATATGGAGGCAACCAAATGTAAATGCACTATAACATGAGACATGCATGTGTGAAATAACGTGATATATGTGTGAGGTAACATGAGACAAATGTGTGAGGTAACATCAGACATGCGTGTGAGGTAACATCAGACATACATGTGTGAGGTAACATACGACATACATGTGTGAGGTACCATGATATATGTGTGTGATAATATGAGACATGTGTGTGGGGTAAGATGAGACATACATGTGTGAGGTAACATGATATATGTGTGAGGTAATATGACACATGTGTGTGAGGTAACATGAGACATATATGTGAGAAGTAACATTTATATGTGTGAGGAAATATGAGACGTGTGTGTGTGAGGTAACATGAGAATTATTAAGAATATTCAATTATAACGTTAAATAATACTACTGTATGGATCAGAAGACAGAAGGACGATTACAATTATTACAGATAAACAACACAGACTCATTAACTGGTGTCTTCACATTATAGAAAGACTAAAACAATATGAGAGAATCATCAATGAGGAGCTCACGGAGAGGACTAAACAAACACACACACAAAAACCAGTGAATCAAGACGTGAAGAAAAGACTCCAGCGCCGGATATACCATACAGTGAGAATCCCTGATAATAGTCTGAAACTATTCAAAGGCTTCTGTCCAGAATCCACACATTAAAAGAAACGGAGGAAGACATAAAAACACATGGAGTGGAATAAAGGTAAACATGAATAATGTGGGGAAGACAGACGAAGCTGCATGGACGACTTGGAGTGAGTTGGTTGAGGACATAGACCGAGCTGTATGGACGACTTGGGGTGAGTTGGTTGAGGACATATGCCCCGACAGGGAAATAAGGGACGTAAGTAGACAGAAGAAGCTGCGTGTGCAACATACATGGATTCAATGTCATGTCAATGGTATTATCGATCGATCTATCGAACTCGAGAAACCTACTTGTCATAATTAAATATATTCCCGAGTCTTCGCATTCAACAAGTTAGTTGTATAACCTTACAGGACGTCGCAGTCAATCCAACATTTAATGGCTGTTTGTGATTTTCTAAACTTTATGTTCGGTAGTTTGCCGTTGCTTTTTAACGGTCTACACTGATATCTTTGTGAAAATCAAGGCAAAATAATCTGTTCCAAATTCGGCATCGGCTGACGCCGAGCCTAAGGTGTCGGGATTGTGAAAATGTCAGGCCTATAATTTTATTTTGTTTCCAGCTCGGGTTATTAATAACATTACAATGTGGCCATACATGCAAATACGTTGGTTCTTGCCTATATGTAATGGGGGAAAAAATCTCAAATCATATTAATTATAATACTGTTATACTTACAATTATAAAAAGTTCTAAATAGTTGTACAAGGATCCCTTTACTTTAACTTACTATAGGTGGCAGCAAACGACGAGTGTAGGAATCGAACTCACGCCCAACCGCCGTTGTTAGCCTCCTAACGATTACAGCAGTTTGCTACCTCCCAACCTACATACCCGCCCGACCGCCCGCCCGCCCGCCTGCCTGCCTGCCTGCACACACACACACACACACATACACACACACACACACACACATATATATATATATATATATATATATATATATATATATATATATATATATATATATATATATAATGCTAACTGGTTTGAGCGACATGCTTCAGTTGGTTGTATTGATGTTTGTATTGACACTTTCCAATGCTTTGCTGAAATTCGGTAAAGCATCGACTCTGGCTATTTTCATTATCTTTACTTGGATACATTCTACCAGTTTTTGTAATACGTTCCAGTTTTCCTGTTTCATAATGTAGTAGAGCATGATTACTGCTTATTTTGTTTGTCCTTAAACAAAAACAATATTTAATAACATTGTGTTTTTACCGTTTTAAAAACATGTGAGTTAATTATTGGCTTGTCAGTCGTCCGCCCGCCCGCCCGCCCGCCCGTCGGTCGGTCGCGTCGGTCCGTCCGCCCGCCCGCCCGCCCCGCCCCGTCCGTCCGTCTGTCTGTCTGTCTGTCTGTCTCTGTCTGTCTGTCTGTCTTATCTCCATTGTCTGTCTATCTGTCTGTCTGTTTATCTGTCTATCTACATCTCCATCCACCTATCCATTTATCCATGCATCTGTTTGTCTTAATATCCAACCGACGCACCACACATATATGTGTGTGTGAGTGTGTGTGTGTGTGTGTGTGTAAGCACAAACAATAAATACATCTGACCAGTGTTCTTAAAAGCAATCCTCTCCTAATCCCCTCTCCTGGCACCCGTGGCCTTCACCTTCCCTCTCCCCCTCCTTCCACAGCGCCATGTCACTCTGTGCGTGAAATTAAAATAGACTTTGTACCTTTAATGTTGCCGGCACACAGAGATGTGCACGCGCATCCCAGCTAGCAATTATATCTATAAATATCGCTTTATGTTTCCTAGCTATTTATTTCCACCAACCCTGAACTACTGATAAGCGCTAAATGCTGTGAGGAAATGCTGTTAAAAGTAGGGAGTAAAATACTGAGGTTAGTAGCTAATGGAATGTCAAATACGCCACACCAAGAACAAACAGACTTTAGTATGGTCAATGTTCTGTGTGAACGTACAGAAAACATCAAAGCGAAAAAAAAGAGAACCTGAAATGTTGTCAATGATTGAACGGAAAACCATAAAGACTGCCACTAAAGTTGGAATTTAACCTCCCTTGAGTTTATGCTATTTTACATTGTTGCCCCTGCGACTTTTGGTCTGCTTGTGTTGTAGCGGAAACATTATTATAGTCACTGTGAATTGTTATAGTTAATAAATTCCTTCTTGTTTCATTGTCTACAAAGTGTAACATTTTGTAATCGTAAAATCTCAAAGAAAAGGAGAGTTTACAATGGCATATAGTACTTGAAAAAAATTTGCATTTTATAAAAATGGCACGTAACTGTAGAAACTCGTATCCCCCACCAGTCTGTAACCATCATCAAGCTCCATGTCGATAAGCGTGCGCGGTCATAGGTCGCCATGTCACGTGATTACCAGTCTTGGATCAGGTTTATTCTTGTTTTAATTATACCACATGACCAAGTCCATCGTGTTTTTATCTGGTTGTCTTCCCCTTGCTCTTGCCCATTAAGTTTGCCAGTTGTCATAAAGTTTTCAAGTGTATTTATACTGATAACGTGCTCAAAACATCAAGCGATGTTCCAATGAAATGATGTATGAGGTCAGAGAGCAGGGCGGAATGTCAGACGGGTCAGCGTGCCTAATTCTTAACCCTTTTAAATAATGTTCGTTCGTTCGATTGTCTGTATCTAATTGTAAAAAAAAAAAGATACTTCATTTACGGCTCACATCCGTGTTTGTGTCCATCCTTAGTATTCTTTGCATTTTACTAAAAAAAAAAAAAAAAATGACGTGTCCACTGGCGTTATATTCTTCTCTTTATGTATTGTCCATGCTGCGCAAGTATACCATGGTGCATAAGTTTTATACCGCATTTTTCCGCAGTCTTTGCGGTCTTTTTTAACTTCAAAGTCAGACGAGCATTTCGTTAAAGTTTAAAGTAACAACAGCCTGAGATACAGAGCTAAAGGAATAGAGCTGAAATGAAATAAGTTGGGTATCTAGTTAGTCATTCGTCGAAAAACACTGTGTTCCTGCAGCGGGGCGCTGTCGTCATTTGGAGGTGTCAGGTTTGTATCCCGGTATGGTTTTCAATGTGTATGTTGTTTAGTGTGCTGTCAAATCTCTACTTCCTTCTTCTACTTCAATGGGCGCCAATCAAGACGTGATAATTTGTTTATATGGTGTGGTAATCAAATAATTCAGTGTCATTGCAAAGCTGGTGTTAAAGTTAAACATAATGGAAAAGAAAGGAAACGTGCGATATGGAAGTGAAATAGCTACTTTACAGTGTCATGGCTCTGTGTAAATAGCGTATGCGTGCTGACTTTCATACGCATCCTTTACTTGGAATGTGTAATAATGCACGTGTGCGCCTTTCATGCATTGTGATCTTATGTCTGATCTCCTCCCTGTGGTCATTGGTTTGGATTATGTTGACAATGAAATACTTAAACCTGTCGTTGCAAGTAATAAGTTTCTCCTATCTTGGACATGTAATAACAGATGATGGCAGAAGTGAAACAGAAATTAAAAAGAGAAAAGTAATGAGCAAACATGTTTTCAACAACATGGAATCAGTATTAACATTCATAGATAACAATCAAATACAGAGGTTCTAAAAACAAATGGAAATGAAAAAAAGATACCATGAAAGAAATAAAAGAGAGCCAAGTGAAATATTTCGGCCGCGTTAAAAGAAATAACACGTTAATAAAAACCATACTGAAGGGTAAGGTTGAAGGCAAGCGAGTAAGAGGTAAACAACGATAGAAGTGGAAGATAACATCAAGAGATGGACGAGCTGCACTTTGTCCCTCTGTTGGCAGACGACGAAAGCAGGCGATGAACGTTCTCGAGATTATCAGCGCAACTCCCTACCAACTACACCAGGGGTCATCAAACATTTTTTACAATAGGCTGGATCACTGACAAAATGACGAGCGCGGACCGCATAGTCATTATGCACAATACTTGCAAGCCAGAAGTAAGCTATTTACTTCTCTGCCTTCCCCTTGTTCTCTTCCCCTCGACCTTGCCAGTTGTCACCAAGTTATCCATTTTATTTCTTCTCATAACGTGACCAAAATATGTTGACTGTTTAGGTCTAATTTCTCTAGTTTGCGATTTTCATTTGTTTCATGTAGGACTTGCTCATTAACTTTTCTTGCCTGTCCAAGATATTCTTTGCATCTTCCTCAGAAACCACATTTCCACAGCCATTAAATGTTTTTCAGCCTGTTTGCTCATTGTCCATGCTTCACATCCATACAAAAGCAGTCTCTATGTAGCACGTTAACACTCTTTTTCTCGTTGCAAATGACTTCTTTTTATTGGTCTGTATGTTTTCCATCTTGCAAAAGGCTACATTCGCCATGATTCTTGTTCTAATCTCTTCAAGGCATCTCCTATCAGATGTTATGTAGGTTCCGAGATAATTGTGCCGATTCACTTGTTTAAGATGTATATTACATTGTGGTAACCATAATCTGTGTCTTCTTACAATTTAATTCTAACCCTAGATGTTCACTGTCACTGTATGCAACAACCGCATCTACTAAATGTTACAGATCCTGCTCATTGTATGCAATAAATTCTGTACCATCCGCATATCTAATGTTATTGATGTTTCACCCTCCAATGATGATTCTTTTCATATCTTCTACATTTCTGAAAATATTTTCACTGTACGGGGAAAAAAGATCTGGAGACATTACACATCCCTGTCTCACACCTCTCTTAATAGGCTGATATTGACCTACTTTATTATCAAACCTTATGGCAGCTTGTTATTTTCAATATATGCATTTTACAATCCCTAAAACTTTTGCATGAATTTGTAGATCTGCAAGCATTTTTATCAAGTTGATATGTCTTACTCTGTCGAAAGCCTTTGTGTAGTCAATAAAGTAAAGTATATTAGCATATACACACTAGTTTTAACTCATGATCTTATTGTATGTGAAACATTAGTATATAAACAGTAGCATTTAGACACTGGCCATAACGTATTAACCCTTTACTGTGTTGACAGATTAGCATCTAGACACTAGCCTCAACTCATTAACCTTATTGTGTTGACACATTAGCACATAGTACTAGACTTAACTCATTAACAATCACACAGGGAATCAAAACATTCAATTCCTGCCAAGCAAACCGGCGAGGCATGCAGCGCTTTATCTCGCCAGGCCTACAACCCGCAGCTCATAAAACGCCGCGTCTGTTCGAATGTTTTGGGCGGCACATCAGGTGTCAGGCTATTTCAGGGACAAGATAGTCTAAACATAGTACGTCCTGGTCGTGCGGAGGCTGATATCAACGTGAGCGTTCACCAGAGCTGCTGGACTTTGATGTGCGCTAGTAACGTCTCCGTTATGTTTGTGGAGAAAACACTACAGTATTGTTTATTGGTATCTGTTTGGGGTTTTCCCAGCTGAAGACTTCTGCGCGTGGGTGTCCTGATACACATCTCTTCTGCTGGTGTTTGTCTCCCAGTGGAGCATAGGTTCTCGACCATCTCTTGCCAAGCACTATTGTTCTTTGCTATCTCTTATTGTTGCTTCCATGTCGTTTCTGTTTTACTCCTTCTTGTCTACAGTTCTATTCTCAGGTATGTTTTTGGTCTCTGTGTGTTGCCTGTGGATTCAACAATGAAGGAGTCGTGACTGCGAGGTTTCTGTTTTCGTCTCAGGGTCAGAAGGTACAGGGCTCAATATCAGCAGAGGACAGGCCATTTTTGCAAGAACATTGGCAAATAGTCAAGATGTTTCGGTCACGTCATGAAAAGAAATAAATTCGAGAACTTGATGACAACTGGCAAGATGGTGGTGGTGGGGGGGGGGGGGGGGCAAAGGGAAGGCAGCGAAGTAAATAGTTGGATGGTTTGGCCACGTGGTATGGTGGAAATAAGAAGACTGGGCTGATCAAATATTGGTGATAGTGTGAAATGGCGAAATATGATATACCACGGTATCGGCATGGCACACGATGATGATGATTGGTACCCTCAGATTGAACACCTTCTCTTTTCTCCCCCCCCCCTCCCCCCCCCCCCCCCCCCCCCCCCCCCCCCCCCCCCCCCCCCCCCCCCCCCCCCCCCCCCCCCCCCCCCCCGAATCTCTTGTACCATGAGATCGGGTTACGTAACTTTCTAAGGAAATGGTTGGGATAATGGAGGTGCCGTATGCCAGTTGTGCACGTTAAACATCCAACAGCAGTTTGAAACTCATAGCGTAGGCC
The DNA here is from genome assembly GCA_014155875.1 of Cepaea nemoralis. Lineage (NCBI taxonomy): Eukaryota > Metazoa > Mollusca > Gastropoda > Stylommatophora > Helicidae > Cepaea > Cepaea nemoralis. Next base: position 58,047 of record JACEFZ010020947.1, read on the forward strand.
GTAACACCACTGCCCTAGCAAACGTTTTAGGAAAGAAAACCTACCCACGGGTTGACAGAGCCCATTACCTTGAATTAAATCTGTATAGAGGAAGCAACCCTTTCACAATTGCATGTCAAAGTAGGACACATCGACCTTTGAGGCGCATTACTAGTGTAACATGAAAAAGATTGGGATCTATTTTTGGGACCTGCTCTTAGCGCTATTCGTACAAATCAAAATGAGAGCACGGGTTTTTCGCCATTTTATTTAATACACGGGAGAGAACCAATATTACCTATAGATAATTTATTAAAACCTAGACGGAAATATATGGGTGAAGATTTTCAAGAGGTCATAATACAAGAAATGCATAAAGCACATATGAGATTAAGAAATAATATAATAAAAGCTAGGGAAAGACAGAAAAAGTACAAAAATGTAAATACAAAATTACAGGAGTTTAAAGTAGGTGATAGAGTTTATTACAAAAAGCATAGAAGAAACTCTAAGTTTGATTCTCGTTGGATTCCAGGTTATTACGTTTTGGAAAAAACTAGGTAATGTATCGTATGTTATAAAGAACCAGGTCACAGCACACATAGCAAGGGCACATGTTGAACACTTAAGAAGAGATGAAAATGAGATAGAAAATAATAATTATAATAATAATTGTTATTCGGATGCAAAATTTTTAGATGAACAAGTTGTTACAGTAAACCCAGATCTTAGAAGAGCTACAGTAACCCCAGATCTTAGAAAAGAACCAGAACAAAATCAGTTGTTAGCAAATCCAAGTTACGAAGAACAAGAACAGACAATTCCGAAAAGAATGGAAGAAGAAGGGACAAATGAAACTCATTATGATAGTATGGAAGAAGACACAGGTGCTCCATTTAAAAATACTAGGCAAGCAACAAAAAGAAGAATGGACAGTCAAAGAGATAAAGAAGTAAAAAGACAGAGGAGAATTAGAGATGATTCAACAAGCGGAGACGATATACCTATACTAGAAAGATCCTTAAGAAAGAGTGATCGACAAATTAGGTGGGATGTTGAACGGAAGAAATTAGCGGCAGCTAAAGAGAGACATACAGACGAAGAAATGGATGAAAAGTCAGAGTCAAGTAGTAGTATGGAGGAGGCTAGTAGATTGTACGAAGAAGAAGAAGATGTTGATATAGAGTTAGCACTTATTCAGAGAAACTTAGAGTTGTTGAGGAAATGGAAACGTAAGAGATAGATAAATCGAAAGTACTGTAGATAACAAGATTTAAAATTGTAAGTGATGTTTAAAGAAGTATACGAAACGGTGGAAAAAGTGGTCTTGAGATATTAGTACAGTGGGTGAATGTATTTTTTTATTGATGTTAGAAGTGCCGTGTTTAAAGATAGGGGTTAACAAGTTATAATAATAATAGACAGGACAGATCACAAGTACGTTGATAAGTAGAGGATGGCTACATTGAGTTAATGTTGGATATAGGTTACAGTGTTTACTTAAGAGCTTATTCAGGATACTATGTGCTGTTAAGAGATAATAAATAGATAATTCTGGATTACTGATTTGTTTGTGTAGATAGAACAGATATGTTCATAATTGATCTGTAGTTAACAGATATACAGATAGGATGTTTAGTCTTCTCGGTCATATAAATACTGGATATGCGTCATTTATGAGAGCCTAATACTGGTAGGCCAATGTACGTAGAAATTTTAAGAGAGTTATAATTGTATTGAAGACGGTGTTTATGAAGTCTAAGTTTTGTGAATTATGAGTCATATAGGAAATGTTTTTATGCTTGAGTTGCTACTGGAAAATGAGGGATATTGTTTGGTTGTTTTATTAAGCCTAAGTTGTAATGCCTCATTTTGTTTTCTTGATTTGGTCTTGAAAAATGATTGTTATTGTTTGAGTAATTGGTTTAGAGTAGGGTGATTGTGTTCATAGCATTTGAGTTGACAAGAACTATTGGTCCGTAAAAGTGTCCAATAGTGATAGGTAGAATAGGATATTTTATTCTGATTTGATAACATGCATGTTATGTCATTTTAAAAGAAAAAAATGTGTTTTTTTTCTTCTAGATTAATTTGGAGGTTGTGTTCATTTTATTTCGATTACATGAATGATTTGGTATATTGAGTTAAATGCTTGTAAAGTTAGTTAAGTAAGTTTAAGTTTCAAATGAAGGAGGTTTTGCTAAAGGTTTTTCGTTAAGAAAAGAGTTGATAAAAACTAATTTGTCCACTGATATAAGGTAAGGGGAAACTATGCATTCATTAACTAGTGGGAAACCATGGTTGGTGAACGTGTGTACACGAATGGATAGACGTATCCAGGACTTGCACACACGTCACTGTATTTATAAAATAGCAGGATGGGATGTACGGGGGCAAGATATAGGTGCTGTGAAATACCAGCTTTAATTATATTAAAGGTGTTCATAAAATATGAACATGGGCTCATGGTAAAAGGGGAGATAACGGAATTCTAGTTGGCAATGTCAATGTGAAATATAGAAGGTTTATGAAAACTTATGCCAAATTGTTTTATAACGAACAATAATATATTTCTTAAGGTGTTTTAAAAAATTATTTTACAAAATTTTTTTATTGGCAAGGGAGGTAAAGGGAGAATGTCTTAAATGTACATTTACTGTATGTCCATGTGGTCATGTCGTATATTCATTCTTTATGTTCTTTATTTGGTGCGCACCACTTCTTTACTTTTTCTAACTACTTTGTTTTTGTACGTCCTGGGGTTTGAAAGAATGAGAAATTATATAAGGTAATAATTTTAGAAAAAAGAATTTATGAGTTGTTCTTATAATGTGTATATTTGATACAGGAAACTTGATGAGCCAAGAAAGAACCAAAATAGTGAAGAATGAGAAATTTTATGAGCTGTTCTTATAATATGTATATTTGATATAGGTAACCAGAGAGAACCAGAAATGAAGAATAACATGGGGAGGTTATGTAGTTGACTGTAAAATGTTGGGGAAATGAAAAGGAAAGAAGGACTGCTTGGATTAACCGTAGTATTATATAAATAAAAAGCGAAGAAGAAGTATATGGGGAGGTTGTAGACAGACCATAGCACTGGGAGAAGAGTAAAAGATGTATTGGCGAAGGTTAAAAGACAAGTAGGGAATAGAGTATGGGGATTAGGAGTAAAGATTTTTCCTTTAAAAGGAAAATTCTTTAAGTAACATGGGGAGGTGTAACAGTGTAGGTATAATTGGGGTCTATTGGAAAACTCCGATACAGCACGATTGAGCATTGAGACTGAAAGGGGTGAGAGATGCTCAATCGTGACGTATTATGTTGTTATAGGCAGTGAACATCCGATAGCCCAGCTGAGAAGACGCGGCTTGTCGTCTTAATAATAAAGAATAAAGTTTTGATTACAGATCAAGTCTTATTACTTCCTTTCGACACTGTTATACTAGGTATCTCATCTCATAATCTCATCTCATCTTGTTCCTCCTACATCTTGCAGTGTCGAGGTGAAGCATAACAGCGGGAGAGTGCCTGTTTATGGGCTTCATATATAGAGATTGCTGCCGGTCTCCCTGGCCAAGGTGTTAACGACATTGTTCGTAATCCCGAATATCCAAAACAGCAGCTGCGAGAATCGGCCCGGTTCGCGCCGCGCTGGTAACTTACGGGGGGTCGTTCAGAAAGCAATGGCAAACTACTGAACGTAAAACTTGCATAGTACATCAACAGCAGCTGAAAAATGCTGATGTTGAGTGCAATGTCATGTAAGGGATATGCAATATTAATATATATATATATATATATATATATATATATATATATATATAATATATATATATATATTATATATATATATATATATATATATATATATATTCCCATGGTCGGCCTCTTCTGCTGGTTCCATTTGATCTGTTCACCATTATTAGTTGCTTGTCCTTTTCAGGACGTCGCACAAAACCCCAGCATTTTTATGCTGTTTGTGATCTCTTGGCAAGATTACGTTCAGTAGTTTGCCATTGCTTTCTGAACGACAGGCATCCATAACATTTTGTAAACAACCAACGCAAGATGAAACTATAAAATATCGACTCGAGCGACATACTATCAATAGAACTAAAAGGCTTTTTTCAGATGTGATGTTACTACATATATTCGATGACGGGGTTGGGCAGAAAAGAAAACTAAACACATTTTACAGAAACTGTGGAATATAAACAGTTATCTTGGCTTTATCACAATATGAGATATTACAGGTCAAACTGATGGTAAAAATCAAGGGGCAAAAGAAAAACGTCCAAGAAACAATTGCATTATAAAGCAAAAGAAGATAGCGACCTTCAAACGTCGGTGAGCTGTGGGGAACAGCCCAGAATATGCGCACAGTGCAGTCACAAGATAAAACAACTTTTACATCAGTCTACGGATTGATTGAACTGATCATGATTATTCTGTGTAAATACCTGATAATGAATGTTTATACCAGTCGGTATTATAGGCTTGTTTGAAAGCGGTCTACTGTCTGACACTTGTTTCGATTCTCGTAATCGGCAAATACACGAGGCCGTTACAGATTGTCCTGCAGCAGATACAGTCTGGCTCCGATACAGATTGATGTCATTATATGCTCAGAATATTACTTCATGAGAATGTTACACTGAGAATGTTGCATGTAGACTGTCTTATATGAAGTCAATGTAACATTCTGACATCGTTACGTGCTGAGAATGTTACGTATTCATAGTGTTACATTCTAACACCATTACATTCTGATGATACATGTTGACAATGTTACATGTTAACTGTGTTACAATCTAACACCGTCACAAGCTGAAGATGTCACGTGTAACAGCGCTACAATGTGACATCGTTACATTCTGACCTCGTTACATGTTGAGACTATATTTTCCTGTCATACGAACCCATTGAGGGATAGGTCTGTTTTGCTTTATCTTGCGTTGATGCCGCTATGTTCCGCTATGAAAGCCACGTTAGCGTAGTGCCTAGACGCTCGCCTGTCGGACTACTGGTCGTGGGTTCGATCCTTAGAGAGACAGTTTAGTATTTTTAAAATTGACCTTATCTCCCAGGTCTAGCCAGCCTAAAATGGGTACCAAGTGACGCTATGGGAAGTAAAAGCGACCGGCGTGATACTGGTCTCATAATCATATGATTGGTTTATGCAAATCTGGGACCCGCACCATGTACACAATGTGCCAGATGGCGTATAAAAAATACTTGGCGCTTTTCCTTGATAAAATCCTTTTTTCTTTCACATAGTGTCTCTTGCTTACACACTTGTATTTAGGCCCACAAAACAGTAGTGATTGTATTGCTGGTTTATGTGAGTGTTTGTGTTCAGAATGATAATTTTATTGCAGCTGAACTAGATGCAGCAACATAACATTGTTTGAGGCCAAACTCGAGAATTTAAGAGATTTCATCTTGAGTTTGGTACGCCTTCAGTGTCGGCACTTGGCACTGTATCTGATTGTGTTTCCTGTCTTCACACAAACCCATTGAGGGATAGGTCTGTTTTGTCTCATCTTGCGAGCAAGCTTGCTTTATATTTTATATGTGTTATGGGTTCCCATTCTCCACCCCTTTCTGATCTAACTATAGAGTCATGTCAAACAACGGAAAGCAGAGTGGGTACCGCCACATCCAGCACTTCCATAACTATCTAATCTCCCGAGGTCACGAACTCCCTGCTTCCGTAACTTACTTAACCGCCCTTCAGGCATCAGTTCACAGTGGCGATTTCGCTTGACCTTTTCACCCCGAGATAGTAAAATACGGTTCAATGGCATTCGCAACAGAATCAAAGCAGCCGTAGAGTTGTCCTCGGTGGATATATATATATATATATATATATATATATATATATATATATATATATATATATATATATATATATATATATATATATCCCAGCGAGAACTGGGAGCGGTTCGTCCCCCGCTGGTGACTTGCGGGATAACTGAGCCGGTCGCTCAGAAGTCAATGGCAAACTACTGAGCGTAATCTTGCCAAGAAATCAACAGACAGCTGAAAGATGCTGCTATAGACAGCGATGTCCTGTAAAGGATATGCGAATTAATATATATATATATATATATATATATATAGATATATATATATATATATATATATATATATATATATATATATATATATATATATAGAGAGAGAGAGAGAGAGAGAGAGGACAGACAGATAGACAGGGAGACGGGTGAGCGGGCAGGTGGGCAGGCGAGTGGGCAGGCGGACAGACAGACAGACGGACAGACAGACAGACAGACAGACAGACAGACAGACAGACAGACAGACAGACAGATAGACAGACGGACAGACGGACAGACAGACAGACAGACAGACAGACAGACAGACGGACGGACGGACGGGCGGGCGGGCGGGCGGGCGGGTAAGGGCGGGCGGTCGGACGGACGGACGGACGGACGGACGGACGGACGGACGGACGGACGGACGGACGGACGGACGGACGGACGGACGGACGGACGGACGGACAGACAGACAGACAGACAGACAGACAGACAGACAGACAGACAGACAGACAGACAGACAGACAGACAGATAGATAGATAGATAGATAGATAGATAGATAGATAGATAGATAGATAGATAGATAGATAGATAGATAGATAGATAGATAGATAGATAGATATCTTGCTTGGGTGGAGACTGGGTTCTCTGAAAGACTGTGAGCATTAACACTTAAGTTAGATGCAATGGCGTTCAGGCCGTCTAGTCCCGGGTAACGGATTGTTTTCCAGGGAAGTGACGTTTTCCTCCAACTCGGTACCTTAGTACCGTCTCAATGGGGACGGTGCTGCCGAACTCTCTTTCCCCTTTGCAAGTCAGCTGGGTGTGCAAGATCAATACCGGATTGTCAATTATGTGGAGAGATAAATTATGGTATAATCAGTTCATGTTTCAGAATGTAACATAGGACTTATAACATAGGATGCTATTAACGCCCTTAGTCCCTTAGTGGGATATTGAGAGTGGATGACTGACGTCAGTGAATCCACATCGTTGTACAGCATGAGAGAATCGGGAATAGGAATTGGCACAGCCAAACAGTAGAGGCACGTCGGGAGAACGAGGGGTATCGTCATCCAACACAGAACTGGCATTATTATTATTATTATATTAGCCCAATGCGCCTTAAGCGCGCTTATGAGGACCCTTTTTTCGCATTTCCTATTTACAGGACATCGCTGTCAACACCAGCATTTTACCGCTGTTGTTGATGTCTTGCAAGATTACGCTCAGTAGTTTGCCATTGCTTTCTGAGCGACCGGCTCAATACCCCCGTAAGTAACCAACGCGACGCAATCCGCTACCGAAACTCGCACAGCTGTTCCCCCACGTGGATATACGGGATTACGGAGAAAACAAGGGCCCTATATCTACTTAGCCGTCGGACGAAGTTGCATATGTTGGAGTGGATATGTTGGTTCTGAGCATCTATGGACTTGTCCGAAGTGCAAGGATGATACCCAAACAGATAACAAATGGGCGGGTCAGGATTAGGGCTATTGGGCTAGTAAGATGATAGCAGTAGCAGTAGTAATAGTATTAGCAGTAGCAGCAGCATCAGCAGCAGTAGTAGTAGTAGTAATAGCAGTAGTACTACTAGTAGTAGTATTAGAAGGTGTAGTAGTTGTAGACTTGTTAGAAACCTGGTGACCCGAGTGGTCAAGACTTATACAACTTGAATAACTGGCACTGGGGACTGGTAATGACCAGCGTTCCATCACGGAAGCCAGGCAACACATACATGCCTAGCATAAACGTGAGCTCCCCACGTGGTATGTGCAAAACGTGAGTGCTGACTGTCTACACATCTTGTTGTAAAAAGAAAACATTCTTTCGTCTTGATACAAAACAGGTGCCTTTGAAGTCAGACGTTGTTATTCAAAGATATTCTAGTGCTCTTAGTACCTAGAATCATACTGGAGGGTAAAGTTTAAGGCAAGCGAGCAATAAGTAGACAGCGATACAAGTGGGCAGATAGCATCAAGTGATAGACGAACAGCAGTCTGACAGAATGTAGAATCAAGGCGAAAGGCAAGACAATGCGGAGATCTGTTGCAGCTATCCTTTATTGTGAAGACGGCACCTCATTGAGTACTTAGAATAATGGCTTTGAAGTATTTTGATAGCTGATCTTATTTGTTTCAGACAAACACAGGCAGCCGCCCGGGTGTCATTAACATAGCGAGTTAAACCTGGACAATGGTCTCATCAGTTTTCATCGTATTAATTAACATAATATATCCAAGATGGTGGAAGAATATGGTTAATGTACTGTCCTTACTGCGTATAATACCTTGCGATGTTGAGCAAACATTGTGAGTGCGCGTGTGTGTGTGTGTGTGTGTGTGTGTGTGTGTGTGCGTGTGTGTGTGTGTGTGTGGGGGGGGGGGGATAATTGATGTAGGATGGGGGGGGGGGGTTGGTTGTTATGAGTCTGAGGAATTAAGACCGCCTGGCTAGTGCTGGTTAGTTTTCTTTTTGCCCCGACATAAAAACATCTGTGAAATTCCTTTGACGTCTTTGGTACGTCAGCATTATTATTCTAGCATTTCTTATTTTATTTGAATTCCTTTGAATCTTTTCCTAGCTTTATAAATACGAATCAGTAGTCATTAACACTGGTAAACTACTGAACGTATAATTGCCCTTGTCTTGATCCGCTAATGCATTACATTAAAAGACCCTACAAATCCCACAATTCTTCACTATCTTGTAGAACGTGGTAAATGTAAATAGTCGCAGGTAGATCCTACCAAAAATATGTACCAAGAAATGTTTTGGGAAGTAAAAACGGTGGATGTGATATTGACCTCATCACCACCCAATGCTGATTTTTTTTTTCCATATCCTTTTTACAGGACATCGCTGTCAACACCAGCATTTTACGGCGGTTGTTGATGTCTTGGCAAGTTTACGTTCAGTAATTTACCACTGCTTTCTGAACGACCGGTTCCCATACCAATTCGTTAAAACCCTGCGCAACGCGGTGTGCTGCCAGATCGCGTGCAGCTGTGTTTCGAACGCGGGTAAGCATGATTACGAACCGTGTCCATAGCACCTTCGCCACGGAGACAGGCGAGTGCTGATTAGTGTATACACATAAGGGTTCAGCACCGTATGCCCAATGCGCCTTAAGCGCACTTATAAGGGCCCTTTGCCCACTTAATTACTAATTGAAGTAGGCCGTGTTATTATTTGTTTTAAAACGTTAGTTGCGTGTCCTTTACAGGAAGTTGCCATCAATCCCAGCAGTGGTTGCCTGTTTGTGATTTATTAGGCAAATTTTACCTTCAGCCGTTTGCCATTGGTTTCCGAAACAGGTGCCTTTGAAGTCAACGCAAAAGGTTTCGCTTCCAAATCTCCCGTGGCTGATTTTGAACCCTTGACTCGGTACGTCGGGGAATTGGGAAAATGCGTTTCACTATCTCCTTAGCCACGGACGACGTGTTATACAAGAGAGTAGAGACCTGTGGGTAACTCACGAATCTGTTCACGTCATACGTTCAGTGATCGAGAGAGTGGAGATCTGTGGGTAACTCACGAATCTGTTCACGTCATACGTTAAGGGATCGAGAGAGTGGAGATCTGTGGGTAACTCACGAATCTGTTCACGTCATACGTTAAGGGATCTAGAGAGTGGAGACCTGTGGGTAACTCACGAATCTGTTCACGTCATACGTTCAGGGTGCAAGAGAGTGGAAACCTGTGGGTAACTCACGAACCTGTTCACGTCATACGTCCAGGTTACAGGAGAGTGGAGACCTGTGGGTAACTCACGAATCTGTTCACGTCAGACGTTCAGTGATCGAGAGAGTGGAGATCTGTGGGTAACTCACGAATCTGTTCACGTCAGACGTTCAGTGATCGAGAGAGTGGAGATCTGTGGGTAACTCACGAATCTGTTCACGTCATACGTTCAGTGATCGAGAGAGTGGAGATCTGTGGGTAACTCACGAATCTGTTCACGTTATACGTTCAGTGATCGAGAGAGTGGAGACCTGTGGGTAACTCACGAATCTGTTCACGTCATACGTTCAGTGATCGAGAGAGTGGAGATCTGTGGGTAACTCACGAATCTGTTCACGTCATACGTTCAGTGATCGAGAGAGTGGAGATCTGTGGGTAACTCACGAATCTGTTCACGTCATACGTTCAGTGATCGAGAGAGTGGAGACCTGTGGGTAACTCACGAATCTGTTCACGACATACGTTAAGTGATCGAGAGAGTGGAGATCTGTGGGTAACTCACGAATCTGTTCACGTCATACGTTCAGTGATCGAGAGAGTGGAGATCTGTGGGTAACTCACGAATCTGTTCACGTCATACGTTCAGTGATCGAGAGAGTGGAGATCTGTGGGTAACTCACGAATCTGTTCACGTCATACGTTCAGTGATCGAGAGAGTGGAGACCTGTGGGTAATTCACGAATCTGTTCACGTCATACGTTCAGTGATCGAGAGAGTGGAGATCTGTGGGTAACTCACGAATCTGTTCACGTCATACGTTCAGGTTACAAGAGAGTGGAGACCTGTGGGTAACTCACGAATCTGTTCACGTCATACGTCCAGGTTACAGGAGAGTGGAGACCTGTGGGTAACTCACGAATCTGTTCACGTCAGACGTTCAGTGATCGAGAGAGTGGAGATCTGTGGGTAACTCAAGAATCTGTTCACGTCAGACGTTCAGTGATCGAGAGAGTGGAGATCTGTGGGTAACTCACGAATCTGTTCACGTCATACGTTCAGTGATCGAGACAGTGGAGATCTGTGGGTAACTCACGAATCTGTTCACGTTATACGTTCAGTGATCGAGAGAGTGGAGATCTGTGGGTAACTCACGAATCTGTTCACGTTATACGTTCAGTGATCGAGAGAGTGGAGATCTGTGGGTAACTCACGAATCTGTTCACGTCATACGTTCAGGTTACAAGAGAGTGGAGACCTGTGGGTAACTCACGAATCTGTTCACGTCATACGTTCAGGGTACAAGAGAGTGGAAACCTGTGGGTAACTCACGAACCTGTTCACGTCATACGTTCAGGTTACAAGAGAGTGGAGACCTGTGGGTAACTCACGAATCTGTTCACGTCAGACGTTCAGTGATCGAGAGAGTGGAGATCTGTGGGTAACTCACGAATCTGTTCACGTCAGACGTTCAGTGATCGAGAGAGTGGAGATCTGTGGGTAACTCACGAATCTGTTCACGTCAGACGTTCAGTGATCGAGAGAGTGGAGATCTGTGGGTAACTCACGAATCTGTTCACGTCAGACGTTCAGTGATCGAGAAAAATGCTGTATGTGCTGCTGAATGTTACGATCAACTCCAACCCTAAACTGGTTTACTAGGCAATTGTATGCTAGGTAGTTTGCCATTGCTGTCTGAACGTGAAGTCAAAGTTGAAGTTTAACTGACCGGTAAAGGGATGAACACTCTACCCTACCATCAGCTCATGGGGATCTTATGAGCGATTGCTATTAAGCGTTTAGCTACGTTGACCTAAAAAATATACTGACTCAAAGGAATTCAAATGCAATGAGGATCTTTAGTTACAGAAAATCACTGACATATCAAAGACACGTCACAGTCGACTCAATGTGTTCAAACAATGCCATCGCTTTGTTACAATAAATGAACTAAATAAACCAGTTAATTCGAAATAAAGTAAAAAAAGCTTGTACACGCTGTAAGTTGCAATGGGTACAAGTTGCTAAGCCCATATTTGTATAAGTCAGTCGGTATTCTGGTATCACACCGACCATCTTTATTTCGCCAAGACATTTCCTAGTATCCAATTCAGGCTGGATGGACTTGGCAGTCAAGATCAATTTGAAAAATCCGCTTCGGTGGGGATTCGAACCCATTTCCATCGACTATTTCTAGCCACCAATCTATCGTGGCTTCCAAACCTGTTAAAACTGCAAATAATGTTACCACTCAACTGTCTTTGTCCCATTTAAATCATATATGCAAATAGGGGAATACCTAGACAATATGACCGGGTGAAATGGATTGATTAATGATCATTCTAACCGAAGTAGACTACAGTGATGTTGGTTTATGGAGGCATAAATACACACAGCAATACACCCAGCGGGAAACAAACACGTAACCCGAGAATGATTAATCTTCCCACGAACATTCTACAACAGTTTAGATTTGTCTGCAACATACCATTGTTCAATATGCCGAAACAAAAGGTAAAAGAGTAGATGTCAGTGCTTACCCCAAAATAACATAACTCATAATATCTGCACCGGAAAATATCCCCTTTCGTTGCTCTAAACGTGGGGAGTATCATTGAGGGCATGGCTAAAAACTGGGTTATATTTTATGGGAAATTAACACGAAATATGCAAATAAAAGTAAATATGAAACATCGTTTGATTAAGGCGATTATTTAAAATAAAACCTGGCATTTAGAGGCTGGAATTTTTTTTTTGTTAATTTTATACATAGTGATTTTTTTTTTTTACAATTGATCTTGTCTCATGGTCGACCCACCTAACATGGGTACAGTAAAATGGGAAATAAAGGACAGTGTCATTCCGTGTGGTTGTAGAAAGTCTTTAATGTCGTCAATCCATTTTCTTTTCGGGCGTCCTCTTGCTCTCGTCGCAGATGTAATTTGATGTAGGGCCAGTGCTGGTAGTTAATGATGTTGCATTCTAACGAGATGGCCAAACCATATGATCTTTTGTCTTTCAATAAATGTGGCACAAGGTGTTGATCCCATTGTCTGTCTGATAATATTTCTTACTCGGTCTCGGATAGTCAAGTTGGCAACTCTCCTCAGGCATCTCATCTCACAGGTGTTCTCCCGATAACAACCGACCATAATATTCTACTAGCTCTGTGTCGAGGAAGGATTATACAGCAGGAAATGGAACTTGCCACTCCGTATTATATCTTTTTTTTTCTTCGCATATCCTTTACAGGACATCGCTGTCAACATCAGCATCTTTCAGCTGATTGTTGATTTCTGGGAAAAATTACACTCAGTTTGCCATTGATTTCTGAGCGCCAGGCTCACATAACCAGTAAGTTACCGACGCGGAGAGAACCGCTACCAATTCTCACACACATACGTTACCGACGAGAGTTTACGGGATTACGGAGAACGTCGTATAACCCTTAGACCAGAGAGACCGGCGTTATAATATCTGGATCTAGCATATATTCATCCCTTACAATTCGACATACAAACAAGACTGTATGCGTGGGACGACCTTAACCTTTTAAAATGAAACACCGAGACGTCAAAACAATTTGTCGAAGCCAACTTTAAAAGAAAAATTATCAAGTGAACAGAAGAAAACAAGTCAACAAAATACTGACTCACTCCTCTGAGAATACAAATATCTGCCCGATGTGGCCTTGACAATGCAACAACAGCGCATGCAGATGCGACACAAGGCGGGCGTTTCGTGATGCGTTCGTTGAAAGTGTGCATAATTCAGTGGTTGTAGATTAGAGAATGAGTGCGTGAGCAGCTGGTTCAACACCCGATTTAACGATTTAACCTACATTTGTTTATTTTAATTATCAAAGACGAACCAAGTAACGTCGTGGTTCACCCACTCGTAGACAAACGCTGTAATCTGACGTTCGCGCTATTTTGATGACCAGGTCATAGTTATGTTCGTTTGGAACCATTACAGCTTTGATATCAGTAGCCTAGTTGACACAGTGGTTAGTGCCCTTGCCTTGCAGGACGGCGGTCTAGGTTCAGTCCCCAACAGAGGCGGCAGGATTAATTTTTCAGATCAGTACGGATCTGGGGTAGACCAATAAATGGTACCAGAAAATTTTCAGAATCACCATTGAATTGCCTGTGAATGAAAGAGGAAAGAAACCGTTTTACGTTAACTGATTCGGTGACAACGGATAATATAACAATAATGAGACCTGCCATTTGGACAGACGGACGATATACCGCCATACTAGGTTCATCCTGTTATTTCTTCCGTTTCGCAGTATTTTCCACAATTTTAAGGCTCTGTAAACGGAAATTTACATTATAATATTTGTTCACTTTATTGGGTACCATGTTTTGTCTAAATCTACTTTGTTTTGTTTGATTTGGGAGTTTCCGTGGCGAAGTGGTCAAGCCGTCTGTGGGTTCGTCTCCCGGCTACGTCTTTCGGTTCACGAGTGTATTTTTCTCGGAGACTCCTGGTGATCGTCGCCAGAGCTACGGAATGCGTGCTTTGTACGATGCTTTCGAGTGGCCATCCTGCCGAAAGAGGCCGAGCCATATGGGATAAAACCCAGGGCAATGAAGTCGATCCTCTCAACTTTTAAGACTTTTATCTTTTGGCACTGAATCAGTTAAAGAAAACAATAACAGGCGTATAAAGCAGGAAAGATTGCGTATTCTGTCATAATAAATAAACAAATGAGTATTTACAACTTTTCAGCAAAATATGTGTAGTCTTCATCAGTCAAAGAGACTCCAGCAGACATGATCTGATTCAAGGCGTGGGCAGCAGGAGAAGGACTGTGTACTTCTCCCTGATCGTGGTGACGTAGATCGTATGTTTGTTTATTTATTTATTTATTTATTTATTTATTTATTTATTTATTGCGTTCATATGCTTTGAACTCAAGCGTAGTTCACACACGTGCTACTATTTCTTGTGCACTGAACTGATGTGTGTGTGTGGATTAGCTTTCCCTATTACCATTGTCCCTCGCCATCAGGCGAACGCACTCCGACTTCAGAGGTACTTGTAATTTACGTCCTCAATTCCAGGACGAGAAATCAGTATTTTAGCACAACTGACGGTTGTAGGGGTCGAACCCGCTAACTCGGCATCAGCACACCGGATGTTTAAGAACGAGCTTTCGTACGTTTAGAATTCTCAGGGACGAAAAACTAGGAAAAAGACGTGTCTGAAAAAAAAAAGTTCCGAAGGATGTGCGTGATGTGAGTGATTAAAGTGTTAGGACTGTCTCATTCTGTAGGCCTAAGTGCAGGGAGGATTAGATGACCAGTCTCTCCTGGCCTTAGCGAACGTCGAGAGCTGACATCGAGTAGCACGTACATGGACTATGCTTGAGTTCAAAGCTAGCAAGCGAAAAACACAATGATAATCAACAAGTGTTTAGTTTTCACTTGGAGCTCTTCATCCTAGAAAACACCTATCCATTATCAATACGTGCAGCCGGAGCAGAAGTGGAATGCTACTGCACGCAATCTTACACAAATGAATTTTCCAGTTTCTACATCATCATTATGAACCATGGCGGACGGTGTCGTCCTCACCTGGTGACCACCCATTGTGTAAAAGTTACCGGTAGACTAAACATCGCTGCTGAACTACATTTATTAATAGTAGTTGATCTGCACGCCTACTGCGGGTTACACGGAGTGCGCATTTACATCAGCTAAATAGCTTTTGTGTATCTTTTATAACAGTATGAGTGTCTGCTTATTGTGTGTGTGTGCTAATGTTGGCTCTAGCCACAATGTCTATTTTGTCCCTTAAGATTCTATTCTTGTAAAATTTACCAATTCCACGTCTCGTATTTTTTTTATTTACAGTTGGTATTAGCATAAGAAATAATGCATGTGTTCTACGACACACGTTTTCCTTCAGCAAGGCTCTGTCGTCATTTGGGGACGGACAATCCAAATCCAGGTGTGGCTAATATAGCTATAAATTGTTCTAGAGCAGTGCTTCCCAAAGTGGTGGTCCGCGGACCGCTGCCGGTCCGCAAGCCCTTCTTTGCCGGTCCGCAACGTGAGTTGAAAAAAAAGTAAGAAACAAGTTAAATATTTTCTCCATTGAGGATTGTTTAGAACTTTTTAAAAACAAAATTGCCCTTTTCTCAAAACATGATATCCGCACCGTTTTTATGGTGATTTAATTTTAAAATAAATTGAGCCTGCAGCCGTATAGCCCAAGGAGCATTTATTTTTAAGGTTCAATGGGAAAGTTAAACATAGTAACCAGCAGAGACCGATACTAAAAGCCGGTCCGGTCGACGACATTTGTTTGTTGACGACGTGCGTTTCTTTTATTTTCTATGCGACGAAAAGTGAGAAAGATGCACATTTTAATTTGCTGATTGTCATAAGATGCAGAACATACGTGATTTTCGTTGTACGATTATAATGCGTTTTGCCATCGCCTGAGCGAGTGAAGGTGTTAGATACATCTGCAAAGTATTTGTCATTACATCTTGACGAAAGCACGGACGTTGCTAACTTAGCGATGCTGATGGTGTATGTGAGCTATCGATACAAAGACAACTTGAAAGAAGAGTATTTCTTTTTCGTCAATGAGCACTATTAAGACAAAATACAGAAACAGTAAGGAAATTTATTCTCCTTTGCGGATAGCGCTGTCTACAATCGAGCCACAATTTGATAAGCTTGTAAATAAGAGACAGGCCCACCCCTCGCATTAAATAATTACTGTTAGCAGCTGATCATTAAATCATTTTTTATTACAAAATACTTTAATTTAGTCAGCTTGTTTAAAATCTGATTTGGTATTGTTTTCCAAGATATATGTTATTTTTATTTAATATTGGTGTTCATTACTGTCGGTGTATACGAGTATATACACCTTTACAAGAAGACCTAAATGTAGTTTAGATATTTGAAAAATATTTTGATTTGTAAATCTCTACAATAAAATTTTTACTCATGAAAATGGGATCACCATTAAATAAATCACCGTCATCCAATAACATTATGGACCAGTATTTAGCGCACCGGGACAACACCCACAATTACGTTAAATCTTATATGTATATTAAAATGTATATTGAGGTCATATACAATTCTAGTTTACAAGGAGAAAATTTTTTTTAAACGGCACCGATCCCGGTTGCAAAAGGAAAATATTATGTCGATCCGCGAAAGTGAAAAGTTTTGGAAGCACTGTTCTAGAGTGTCTACTTATCTCTACTTCTTTTGTCTACTACTGTGAATGCTAATTAGTATCTTGAGTTTATTTCTGGAACCATGTATTGACCTCAGGCCTGCAATTGATATTGCTGTGTAAGGATTTGTTATTTCTTGCCACAAGATAACAATCCGTTTTTGTCTCTCAAAGAACAGGCTCTGAAAATAGACTACAGAAATAGGCTGAGCAGTATCTCAAGTGTCATTGTAATCTACTCGATATCCTTCCTCTTCCTCTTCGTTCTTTTATCGTGGAGAGTGTGTCACTCCTAGGTGAGTTGAGCTGAGAAAATAACTGACATCTCGATAGTTGTGACATTCCCATCCGCGCTGAGTCCTTAACTTCAATAATCAGCGAAGAGTCCCAATATCAAGGATACCAGTTGTCTGATTGTGTCCTAGTTATATGTCTCAAAGGTCAGCGTGTCCGATTTCGGCATGCATCCGCGTTCGAAGTACAGCTTTGGGCGATTTGGAAGCAGACTGCCTTACGATAGTTTTTATGAAATGGTATGGGTGCCGGTCGTTCAGAAAACAATGGCAAACTACTGAACGTAAACTTGCCCAGTAATCACGAACAGCCAACAAATGCTGGGGTTGACTGCTATGTCCTGTAAAGGATATGCAACCAAACTTTGTTTTAAATGTAAATTTACCCTATATTACAACTGCCATTTGCCTCGCTTAACCAATATTTTTTTTCTTTACTATTTAATTATATATTATCTCTGGTTCCAAACCACGTTTCAAGCCGTAAAAATGCGTGCAATACTTATATCCCCGTGTTGCTGAAGAAAAGGACAATGACGTGGACAGAGACTGGAAATCTATAATCATGTCACATGCAAAGATAAAACTCTGGACCCTCTCTGGCGTGTCTCCACCTTGTCGTGGTAGAGGGGCTTGCGTGTTCCAATCACTAGAGCTATGCTGGCGGTAGCACAACGGCATGTCGGACAGGTCAGGGGATAGGAACCAGACCAAGAGAGACAGACCTGCTACCTTGCAGGTAGACTGAGGACAGGCAGTCAAAGTCCGAATCAGGCGCACGATGCCACAACATTCTTGGTTCAGACACATATTCGACGGCTCTCTGCTGAGGGATATGGCTGAAAGGCTCTAAGTCAATAACACCCGGATGTGAGAGCCGGGCCAATACTCACCCACTGAAAATGGAAGTGAGATGCTGGGCCTGCTACATGCCTGGTCCAGACAATAGTTCGAAGGCTCTCACCCGAGGGATATGAGGGATCTCCCGGATTAGAGGGCTGGCCGTTACTCGCTCTCTGCTGCATGGAGCTAAGGTGCTGAGCCGGAAGCACATGTAGCCTATCTCGTAAGCGATACTAAAAGTGAAAAAGCGTCCCAATCGCACGCAATGGTTACGATACAAGTCTGTGTTAAAAACTCATTGGTGAGTATAGTCAATGGTGGAGAAACGTCTCACTAACCACGAAATTGAACGTGTGGCTAGCGAATCCATTACGTGGAAGTCCGAAGTGAAAGCTTACTAAGTGGACGTCGTCTCATTAACACGAAATGGAAAAAAACGTCTCATTAACACGAAATGGAACGCTTGGCTAGCGAACCTATTACGTAGAAATCCGAAGCGAAAGCTTGCCGAGTGGATGTCGTCTGCTGACTGATCGTTCCTGGTCTGTGCGGGTGACAGACCAGGAGCGAACGAAATACCCAATATATAGAAATGAGCAATTAAAGTAGCCATGAGAACGACGTGGCGATTCCTTGGGTGAGCCCAGTCTCAGAGAGCTATGTGCCGGCTCAGCAATTATGGAAGCTTCCTTGGATGGCGGTTAATGCTCATGGACGTCTCCTGCCTTCCCTTGAGGGCTGACCATGAAGTCTTCGACCGTTCTAACTTGACCAGTTGGGTTGTGGGCGGCACCACAAAAGTGAGAGTCCCACAGGAATGCTAACGTGGTTAAAAAAAAGCACGCAAAAGTCGGATGTGTTGGCCTAGGGGTTTTGGCCCAAGGGTGCATAACGAGACATACCGCAGTTACGTCTGAAAGAAAAAAAAACAACACTCTGGATGAACGCAGAAGAAGAAGAAGGAGAAGAAACTTTGGACACAGTGACTACAGCGCCGGTATACCAGGGACTCTATGTATTGTATTGGATGCTAGGTGTAGCGGTTAGAACATTATCACTGATAGTGGCATGTGCGCGGCTGGATAAGGATTTGATGCCAGCCCTCGAAGTTCGCTAAAGCAAGGAAAGACTGGCTACCTAATATGCGTAATTTCGCGTACTAAAGCTTACACAATATGATGATCGTAACACTTAAACTAGACTAGTAAACAACTTTCATTAGACTATCAAATAACTTTCATTAGACTAGCAATCAACGTTCGTTAGACTAGCAAACAACGTTCGTTAGACTAGCAAACAACTTTCATTAGACTAGCAAAAACAAAAAAACACTTTCATTAGACTATTAAATAACTTTCATTAGATCAACAGTCAACTTTCATTAGACTATCACATAACTTTCATCAGACTATCACATAACTTCATTAGACTAGCAAACAACTTTCACCTGACTGTAAACAATGTTTTTTAGATGTCAAAGATATTCATGGGATGGCTCAATATATGCTGCAGGTTGTGTCCAATATGCAGACCAGCGAAGATTACTTTGACCTTAACCAACTCCATTTGAGGACAAGCTCTATGGAGGTGTCAACGATCTCAGTTTGATTGCTGTTTTGTTTAAAGTTATTGGGGTATAAGTCTGAAGGTGCACACAGAAACAGAAGAAGAGAAGGTACACAACTTTCATAACACTGACAAAATACCTTGCTCAAACTAGCAAACAAACGTGCGCCAAACTGGCAATTAACCTTCACCAAACAGGCAAACAACATTAATCAGACTGACAAACATCGTTTACCGGACTCGTAAATAATCAGAGGAGCAAACAACCTTCATTGCGCGGTAGGAGCTTTAGTTCCAAACTACTTTTATCGTCTGTCAAATATCTATAATCAGACCTACAAGCAACTATCATCAGTCTGTTATATAGCTATCATCAGACCGACATACAACTTTCATTAGTCTGTCAAATAACTGTCATCAGATGGACAAACAACTATCATGTCAAATATCCATCAACAGATTTACAAACAACCATATTGTCAAAGATCTATCAACAGATTTACAAATAGCTATCACATCAAATATCTATCATCATGTTAACAAACAACTATATTGTCAAATATCTATCACCAAATTGACAAACTAATTTCAATGACAAGCAAACAACATTGATCAGACTGATAGAAAACTTTTATCAAACTAGCAACTGACTGTCGTCATTCAAATGGAAAACAACTTTTCGTCAAATTGGGACATGATTTTCATTTAACTATTAATTACTGGTATAAAACTTGAAAACAATATTCATCAAACTGAGAAACAATGTTCACCAAACTGAGAAACAACTTGTATCAAACTGAGAAACAACTTTCACTAAACTAGCAAGTAACAGTCTTTAAAATGGGAAACAACGTTCAATGAAAGTGAGAAAAAAATTTTTATCGAACTGAGAAACAATATTCCCCAAAACGGGGAAACAACTTTCACCAAACTGAGAAAAAATTTTCACCAAACTGTGAAACAATTTTCATCAAACTGAGAAACAACTTTCATCAAACTGTGAAACAACTTTCATCAAACTGAGAAACAACTTGTATCAAACTGAGAAACAACTTTCATCGAACTTGGTTCATGAAACTGAGAAACAACTTTCACTAAACAAAGAAAAGAACAGTTTTTTAAATGGGAAAAAATGTTTATCAAAGTGAGAAACAGCTTTAATCAAACTGAGAAACAACTTTCATCAGACTGGTTCATCAAAATGAGAAACAACTTTCACCAAACTAGCAAGTAACAGTCTTTAAAAGGGAAAAAAAAAAACTGTCGTCCGACTGGGAAACACATTTCACCAAACGGGGAAAACACCTTTCATCAAACTGAGAAATAACTTTCATCAAACTGGAGAAGAACTTTCATCAAACTGGCATGTAACTGTCATGAAACTGGGAAACACCTTTCATCAAACTGAAAAAAAGCCTTTCACAAAGCTAGGAAAATATCTTCATTCACCAGACTGGTTAACAGCGTTCCCCCCAGAATGGGAAAGAACTGAACTGAAACTTACAAACCACCTACAACAAACTAGCAACAAGTTTCAATCAGTCTGCCAAACAGATTGCAGGCAGATAACCATATTGCTCCACACAACTAGACTTTACCAGTTACTTATCTTGTATCTGACTGCCAAACTTCATTAGAGGGTTTTTACAATGGTTCATGTCACACACACATTTAACACACCCACCCCTTCACACCTTACCTTACCCAACTGTTTACGTGTGTCAAATGTCTTTAAATTAAAACAATAACTGTAGTGAAAACACGTCTTGACATTTCTCGGTGGCGTGTTCATAAACGTTTTAGGCCCTCCGTCACCATATTGCGTAACACGAAACAGAATTGGGTTGCTTTTACAAGGGCGTGTCTGGCTTTTCGGGGAGGGAGAGAGAGAGAGAGAGGAAAAGAGAGGGGAGAGAAGAGAGAGGAGAGAGAAGAGGGGAGGAGAGAGAAGAGAGAAGAGCAGCACGATTAATCTCAGCAGTAGCAACAAATGCGATGACAGATTAATCACAAAGACTAGAATAAAATGTCAGTCATTTCTAAAGGCTCGGGGTTGCGGCTACGGACGTCATTAGACTAGCTTTTATTTAAACGGTCATGATTGTTTCGAAAGCGTTTTTTCCTCGCTTTGATCGCTGATGTTAGCAGACTGACTTTAAAATTTATTAAATTGGTTTTCGTTTGTAAAAGATTCAGATTGGATAATTGTTAGTTAGGATTGCATACTCTCCTCTATTCAGAAAGCAATGGCAAACTACTGAACGTAAACTTGCCAAACAATAGCAAATAATGCTAGTGTTGACTGCGACGTCCTGGTGTCATGATAAACTTGAATATTATAGTGTTCCTCTTTACCCCCCCCCCCCCCCACACCCACACACACACACACACACTACTTGGAGTTTTGTAGACAATTTTGTGTTCAATATTATTAAAGTGTCGAAAAATACACTATTAAACCAATGGTAAATTTCGTGTTTACACTGTAACAAATGGAGCACATAACCGCGGTTAAAAACCCCAAGTTTGTCAACAATAAATCAGTTCAATAAACCCAAAATCAAGGGAAAGGAAACCGCGGGTAAAAGAATGTTAATTAATTTTCTTGTTGCGCAAACGATTACAGATGGCTCAGCATGTTTAAAAACACACCCCTATAAATGTGAAATGTGTTACAGCTATTGATCACTTTGCGTTGATTTTCACAATGATATGAGCGTCGGCCGTTAAGAGCGCAATGGCAAACTAATTGATGTAAGTTGCCAAGAAAATCATATACAGCCAATAATAAATGCTGGGGTTGACTGTCATCCTGGAAAAAACCCAAATTTAAATTTCTTTTTTATCCAGAAATATCAACTGGGAAACCTTTTAGGCCACTAAGGCAGGTAAAAAAATAAACACACATGTATTATTTGGCACTCACAGAAGTAGGAGAAGGGAAAAAGAGACTAGAGGACGCATTAGACAACATAACATATTGAAAGCTATAGTTACAAATCGTTTTAATTTTTAAGGTGACAGGTTCGAATCCCGGTCCCATAAAATATTTGATTTAAATTTTATGTTGTCTAGTACGTCCTCTGGTCCCCTATTTCCTTTTTCTACTTCTATGCTGGCTCTGTGGCGAAGGTTTTACGAACGCAATTCACAATCCCGCATACCGCGTTAGAAACACAGCTGCGGGCGATTTGGAAGCAAACAACCTTGCGTTGGTTTCAATACAATGTATGAGTGCCGGTCGTTCAGAAAGCATGGTAAACTACTGAACGTAAACTTCAAAGAAATCACAAACAGCCAAAAATTGCTATGGTTGACTGCTGTGTCCTGTAAAAGGACATACAAGTAATTAACAAACTTCTATGTGCGTCAAACAATACCTGTATGTTAACATTTGTATAGTCAGTCAGGTGGCCGTGTGTTCGTATCCTCATGGCCGCGGGGATGTTAACAAACACTGGCCTGAGCTCCCAAGTTACCCCGGTCTAAAATGGGCACCGAGAAATATTATGGGAGTAAGGGGGTGGTGTTTTATCAATCACATCACATCACCTATCGAGTGCGGTAGATCTTTAAAAAACATGAGGCTAGGACCATATGCCCTATATCCTCAGAGTGTGGAAAGACTCCTTTACCATTTCATAACCAAGAATTATGTTCTGCAATGTGCTTGAATGCAGAGAAGAAACACCTCCACGTATCAGGTTGTTTACGACCCAAGCTATTCCCGTGTCCTGATATTTTCCAGTGACACGTAGGGTGGGAGGGGCAGGGATATGCCCGTAAAAGTTCATATTTCGCATGTGTTTACTCTGTAATGTGGTGTCATTTTCCCCATGTGTTGTGCATCTAATATGTCGCTCTATTATCTACACAGCACAGCACCACATGTTATATACCGCGGTCGTAAGTAAAGGCCCATTTAACATGCCGTAGGTGCATTCTAGCCCAAATTGGGAACCAGGAAATGTTTTGGAAGTAACCGGGGCGGCGTGATACTGACCAGGCCCTCCTGAGTGTCGTTGGTCTTATATATGGGTTAGAAACATATGTTTAAAGCCCATAACGGGAGTAAAAGGGTTCTTTACATGTATTAGAGTATCAACATTATTTAATCAAGTTTTATCCATCTGGGCTGATTCCCCCCCCCCCCCCCTCTCTCTCTCTTCTCTGTCCTCTCTTTTGTCTTCTCCCCCCCTCCCTCCCTCCCTCTCTCTCTCTATTTTTCTCTCTTCTCTCTCTTTTTCTCTTCACATGCGCTCGCGCACATACACACATTTTTATAATGGTCTGTTATACTAGGGGTCGTTATTGCGTTTCTTTGCTCTGGCCGAGTTTCTAAATCTGGATACTGGTAGTTTTCACGGATATTATAATTTTTATTTCTCCGCCTCGTCGCTTTTGGTCATGTAGTGACTTTTGGATGATATTCTCCGCTGTTGGGTTTTCTGTGGTTGATGACACTGCTCTCACTTCATGGCTATGTTTAAAAAAATCAATATATCCTGTTTTCGTTATCTCTCGACGCTGACTGTTCCCTTCCGTTTCTCGTTTCGTCGATTTTTTTTTTTCAGATGGAATCTCACTGGTGAGCATGCCGATTTGCTGGTTTTCGCCTGCAATTCCCTTGAGCACGATTAAAAGGGTTTCCCTTTATTTGGATTTCAGCACCGTTTCTTGCTAGATTTTAACTGCATTATCTTTTTTCTTCAACGATGTGTTTCGCAGCAGCGATTATTAGTTGCTGTGGTGGTAAATTTGACATTCACAAAAAGAAGCATGTTCACACGCGTTCTCATCTGTTTCGTGTGATCTTGGATCTATGGTCTTCGTCAATCGCATGACTGCTTTTTCACTGCTTTCATTCCTCCTGGATTAACACATTTAAGGCGTTAATGGTTTTTAAAAACGGGGTGCGGTCCAGATTCATGGTACTATGATTTCTAAAGCAGCTGACACATCATCAGCTGGGCTTGCATTGCAAAGTCGCCATGGATTGCGCTTTGCAGAAGTTTGCTTGATTAGGAGACTTGCCGAAATAGCGCCTGCATTTATCTAGCTTAGTTTCACAATATGCTTTTGTGTGACAGATTGTTTGACGCGAGCCAGCGAGCCAGCGCGCGCGCACGCACGCAACACACACACACACACAACACAACACACACACACACACTTGTTTTCACCTATAGTTACCCCGATTGTGCGTCGATCCATTGGACTTTTCATAGTCCATATCTTCCCTGCCCCGGCCTTCAGTAATGCCTGAAAGTGTGTAAAGCTGCACCCTGATGTCTTAAATCCGGACTTCTTTTGCCTGCCTTTTGGCCATTTTACCTTCAGCTATAACTTCAAGAATAAAGTCTACAGACGAGGGGGTCGACTTTGTGCTTTGGGTTTTCCCCCACGTGGCTGGGCCCTCTCCCTGCAAAAAAAGGATCGCTCAAAGCACGAACTCCGTAGCTCCAGCGCTGACCACTAGGAGTCGCCGAGAACATGTGGTCTAACGACGCAGTCTCGGGAACGAACTAACGGTTTCAAAGCGCCATGCAGACGGCTTAACATAACGACTTTGACAATGGCGTTGTCGTTGTTTTTTTTGTTGTTGTTGTTGTTACCAACTGACCAACTTGCATGGGGGTCCTTAAATTCTTTGCTGGAACAGAAAAATGCGGTACTTTTTGCATGAGGGTTCTTACTTCTATGTAGGAGCAGAAAATGCGATTCTTCTTTTTGGGCCCTACATTAGCTGGATGTCGGCTGGTAGCACCGTTTGAGATGGTGTACCCTACTGGACCAGGCTGCTATATAGGGAAGTGAATCTTGGAAAATTTAATAGACCAGTGAGGGTTTATGTGGACGCTCCTGAATTAAAAAAAAAAATAGAAGCATGATATTAACAAAGATAAAATACTAAAGGAGCGTGTGGCCGAGTGGCTTGAACGCCTGATTCCCATTCAGATCCGGGTTCGAATCCTTTGGGAAGTTTGGGGAAATTTTTATTTTCGGGGCAAAAAAAAACCCTAACCCGCACAGATCGTGGCGACTGCCCAAGCCAAGAAGCCTAAATTTCCCCAGGCTCAAATACACCCCCTCCCCGGTCCTACACCGCAAGGTACTATAGGTAATAATGACAGATGAGAAGACTGGACGGGAACAAAAACGTATGAAGATATCATAAAGACATTCAAAAAGAGAAGTGGTTACTCCCATTAGAAGAGGACGGCTCACATTATTTGGTCACGTTATGAGAAAGGGGGAAAGCTGGATTACGTCGTAATAACGGGAAAATACCAAAAGTGAAGATGCTGAACAGTCTGACATCACGCTTGGAAGTACATCGGTATCAGAAATTAAGGTAGTACGCGAGACAGATGTTTGTGGACAGCATGATGACCAGCGCCACACAGCAAGGACTATACGAAGGAGGGGTCTTGGATGCATGCATATATAGTTATTCTTTAATCAAGATAAAAGGCGTGTGCACTTTATAACAGTAATCCCAGGTTTTGGGGGGGGGGGGGGGGGGGGGGGGGTGGATATTTGCAAGGGGGAAAAACATACTCAAAATAAAGACTATAAATGCAGTGGGGGGGATAAGTATTGAAATGTTATATAAATCAATGTTGTGGTAAAAAGTATTGAATTGTTATATTGAATCACTGTTGTTGTAGCATGAAAAACATGTACAATAAGGGGACACGCTTAGAAACATCTAATGGAGTTGCATTTGCTGTTTCTAAGGAGAATGCAAAAGATACTATGGACGGAAAAAAATAAAACGAACGTGAAGCCCGTCAAGAAAAAAATTTAAAAATCGTAAATTATTAGATAAATTAGATGTAGACAGTTAAAATTTTTTTTTCTCACATTATGAGGAATATAAACCGGAATATTGAGCGACAACATAAAATTACGGGAAAATAAAAGGTGAAGACAAAACATAAATACCCAAATGACATAATCGGAACAAGAACACACTCTTGATCTAAAAATGATGTATGTAAGAGCTGCCAACCATGACCGCCCATCTAATCGACTATGCGTATGATGATGATATTTCTCTGGGGAAAATAAAGGGTGATGAGTCGCGAACAAGTCTACTCACGTAGTGTTGTAACGAAAGCACAAACCGCCAGTATTATGTGACGTAGTGTATCTGCTTTCCCCACCATTAGTTTATACCATCATTGTTTCTTATTCTACATACTGATTTCTCCCTTGTTTAAATTTCATTAAAAAAACCCACGACTAGGACATTTTATGGCGCCCGTGTGTTACTGTTTCCATAAGGAAAGAAAGAATAGTAACACTAAACAAACTATGCATGTCGTAATAGGGGACTAAATTAGCTGGCGTAAACTGGATACCTCACCTGGCAGGAACTAGCCGAAACATCAAACCAGCAAGTTTATGTAGGGCATGGCGTGAGATGGTTTTGTTCTTAGTTCCAGTAAGGAGTCTCTGTGCCGAAGTGGTCAAGCCGTCTGACTCGGGCTCCGAAAGGTTTGGGTTCGATTTCCCGGGGCCCCGTCATTCGATTCACGAGTGCTTTCTTTTTTGGGGACTCCTGGGGTCGTCGGTCTAGCTACGGAGTTCGCGCTTTGTGCGATGCTTTCGGCAGTTCGCTGCGGCAAAGAGACTGAGCCAATGGGATAGAACCAGTGCAATGAAGTCGACCCTGTCGACTTTTAAGCGACTTTTTTTTTTTTTAAATTTGGGAGCTGAAAGGCAGAAGGGAAGGCAAAATGTGAAACCGTAAGGGCATCAATCCTGGACACACAGTCAGCTGGCAAGGTCATACAACTGACTTTACCTGCGTACACTCATGACCAGACAGCCCCCCAACCCGGTGTTGACTCAGTTCAGACACGCTCACCCTATTAATTAGCTCTCCGGGGGGCAAACAAATATGTCTTCCAAA
>JACEFZ010020948.1:0-56395 GCA_014155875.1 Cepaea nemoralis
AAAAGAAACCACACTTATGTCATATCTGTGGACAACGTTTCAAGAGAAAAGACAATCTATAAAAACACATACGAATACGTCATCACCGGCCTATGAATACACCAAACACTACAATACCAGAGACGACAGCACCACCTGTCTATTTACACCAGCCTCGTAGTCTAACGCAAGTACCAGACTGCCACCACTGTATCTTCAATGATAACCTTACCCGCCATAATGGGAACATTCACAATGATTATCCCTGTCAGATACGTACCAATCTATACAATTCGAACCTACAACGGTACTTACATCACCAGACATCACGAGAAAGGATGACACCCTTAGACACCCTGGCAACACCTCCACTCATAGTAGCAGAGGATATCCAACCAAATGATAGAGACAGCTTGGCAGCCCTTAAGGCGTACTGCAAGGACCTATCGCTTATGCTACCCAATCAAGTGGTAGTATTAGAAAAAAAGTGTCGACCACCGCTATCGGGTGGTTTTGGTATGATAAAAAGAAGTATTCAGATATCTTGTATGATATCTCATACATGTCTTTATTCTGGATCCGAAACAAATAAGGTATGTGTGATGACTTCGACAACAACAGTGTTTTTGATAGTCAACCAGCAGAGCCCAGAAGAATGAAGATCACTATTACGCTACCAATCGCTACCAATATTAGCGATAAGAATATTAGCTGGTTAGAGATACAAGTCTCTTTTTTGTGTGGGGTGTGTAAAAATCATACAAAGAGGGTCATACAACCACAAAAACACCCAAGTACACACTTGATACACACAAATACAAAGACAACCAAACACACACACTAGGCCCCCGGCTTCTTAGGGTCATAGTAATATTTTCTTAATTGGGCGGCCATTTTTGCCACTTGGGGGTAGGTATCCTAGTCTTCTTCTTGCTTCGCCTGAGTTTGTAAGGTGGTGTGGTCTCGACAATTTTGGGCTCGACTACTTGAGCCGGTTGAATAGGTCTTGGTTGAAGAGGTGTTGGTTGAAGAGGTGTCTCGGCTACTGCTGTCGGTACACTGGTGACTTCAGGTTTTTGTTCCTTGATATCTACTAGTCCCAGAGGCTTGTGTCTGTACTGTTCGAGTCGATTCAGATACCTCTGTAATGTTTGCTGATACGCTCTGGCCTTGTCACGAGGTGGTAGATCTTCTGTTTCCAGGACTTGTTGCATCTGACGATCCAAATCCTGTAGACTATCATTTAGTGTGTCGGGTGGTACATAGGGTTTTTCCAGCAACCGGGGATCGATCAAGATCATCTTCTTGTCCATTACAAACCCACCACGCTTTTCAACATATTTAGTATGGGGCCTAGTAAGGCGCCTATAACACCACCTTGTTGTAGAATCTCTTTCCTTTTCTTGAGCGATAATTTCTTATGAGTGAGTGCTCTCAGACTGTCTTTGTGTCGTTGCAGACGCTTCTTCTGAGCTGGTGTCAGGGGAACATTACCTTTTAAAACGTTGTGACAGCATTCACAAATTGATTGGACGAGATCCGGGGAAGCTGATTTCATTACTGCCTTCACAGTGGCTGGGTTGGTCTGACCCAAGAAGCGTAACATACCCTGGTTACGTTTAAGTCGGTTAGACATGTTATTTGGGGACGTAGACGACTTGATGCTGGTCGGGAAATATATGACTTCGTAAGCGGAGCTGATCCGGTGTTTCCTGTCGCAGGTCAAATAACAAATACCCGTGTGGAGCTGATGTCGCATCTTTAAAACTCTCTTGGACATATGACACACGGCCTGGATACATCTGTTTGGCCAGATTGGTAATCTGAGACCCGTCTCGAGGATTCTTAAACACCACTAGGTAGTGCGAATTCAGACTGATAGTTCTTTGTTCTTTATTCTTACCAAATAGGTTCTGTACTATATACATAACACTGAGGTTGCGATGATGACTGCCTTTAGTAAATAATTTAGTCACTCTGTCATCTGTCTCAGACATTAGATCATCTATGACTACTAACCGACGTCTATCCCCTGTCCATTTATCCACATCCGGCAGACCTTCATTAAATTGAACACCCTTCATAGTTTCATAGATGGGTTGCCATTCCCCATAACACCATATAATTTCCTCTGGAAGAGGGTCTACCATGGCTGGTAGATGGGCCAAGAACCGTTGGACAAAGACGGTTTTACCACTCCCTGTTGGGCCCGCAATCAAGGCCGTAAAAGGATGTTTCCACCTAGGATCCATGAGAATTAATAACCAATTACCTAGTCGCATTGGTGTTTATAAACGTATCGGGTGATATTATTAGACCATTTGACCACCAACTGCACGCCAGTGGGTCTCTGGTAGCTATTGGTATAATAATGATGGAACCAATGGTCGAGTTGACACAAGTTTACACTGAGGTGGTGAGTATGGCGTTGACTATTATTAGTTCCTACAAGCCCACAAAGACCAATAACTCGAGGTTGTGTCGCTTAGTACGTCAGATAGCCAACCAACATGATGTGTTATTTACGAGACTAGAAGTCTGTATCAAGCCCGAACACGTTTTCCCGGTCTTCGTTTCAATCGCTGACGAAGTCTTTGCCGATAACGTCATCAATTACGGGAGAATAATGATGGTTTTTACACTTGTATGCGTCTGGGTAAGCATCTGGTTAATAATTCTTACAATACATACGTGAGTGTCCAGGACCTGGAGGAAAGCTTCGCTACATCTGTAGGCACGTATATGACTGATAAACTACATCGTTGGATACTGGGAGGTGGATGGCGTAATTTCTATACTTGGTTGCAAGCATCAGTTGAATAAATACATAATACATTTTCAGTATGTGTCTTTGTTTCATTGTCTCGTCAGTGTTGATGTCTCTCGGGACAAGACAACGTCATGAAAACAAAACCAATAAAGAAAATCAACAAAAAACTTGGTTTCAATATTTTTATCACCAAAATATGTGTGTTATTCATGAAAATAGTTTAGTGATATAAGAAACCATCAATGACATAGATGCTTAGTGAAAAACACTTTTAGTGATAAAAGAAAAAATCAATGACATACATGATTAGTGAAAAACAGTTTAGTGATATATCATAAGAAACAATCAATGACATAGATGATTAGTGAAAAAGACTTTAGTGATATATCATAAGAAAAAATCAATGACATACATGATTAGTGAAAAACAGTTTAGTGATATAAGAAAAATTCAATGACATACATGATTAGTGAAAAACAGTTTAGTGATATATCATAAGAAACAATCAATGACATAGATGATTAGTGAAAAACACTTTAGTGATATATCATAAGAAAAAATCAATGACATACATGATTAGTGAAAAACAGTTTAGTGATATAAGAAACAATCAATGACATAGATGATTAGTGAAAAACCAAAAGGTTCTGGATAGGGGATCTTCTTTCTTCTGGGCTCTGGGTTTGACTATAAAAAACACTGTGTTGTCGAAGTTACCCACACATACCTTATTTGTTTCGGACCCAGAATAAAGACATGTAGAGATATCATTACAAGATATCTGAATACTTTTTTTTATCATACCAAAACCCCCGATAGCGGTGGTCGACACTTTTTTCTAATACTACCACTTGATTGGGTAGCATAAGCGATAGGTCCTTGCAGTACGCCTTAAGGGCTGCCAAGCTGTCTCTATCATTTGGTTGGATATCCTCTGCTACTATGAGTGGAGGTGTTGCCAGGGTGTCTAAGGTGTGTCATCCTTTCTCGTGATGTCTGGTGATGTAAGTACCGTTGTAGGTTCGAATTGTATAGATTGGTACGTATCTGACAGGGATAATCATTGTGAATGTTCCCATTATGGCGGGTAAGGTTATCATTGAAGATACAGTGGTGGCAGTCTGGTACTTGCGTTAGACTACGAGGCTGGTGTAAATAGACAGGTGGTGCTGTCGTATCTGGTATTGTAGTGTTTGGTGTATTCATAGGCCGGTGATGACGTATTCGTATGTGTTTTTGTAGATTGTCTTTTCTCTTGAAACGTTGTCCACAGATATGACATAAGTGTGGTTGATCTTTCGTATCGTGAATGGTATGAATGTGGCGAGTGAGCTTATAGTTATCACGGAAGTCTTTGTCGCACACTGAACACGTGAAAGTAGATCTGGTGGCCATATCGATAAACTGGTCATAAAACACACTTTCGCTTTTTTACAACCGCAAAGAGTTCTGGTGTATACAATATATGTTTCAATGTTTTATCAGAGGCCAACGACACGAATAAGGCTCAAACCAAGGTTCACCGATGTAGCTAGCCAAGTCACTACGTGAACAATAGCTGGTTACTACACGAACACTGCTCACACCAGCCTGTTTCACCTGATGTAGCCAAGTCACTACGTGAACAATATCTGGTTACTACACGAACACTGCTCACACCAGCCTGATTTAAAAAATAACTCTGTAGCTACCCAAGTCACCCCGTGAACTGGTACTGAGCTCACAAGAGACGCCGTCTATTTTATACACTGGTTCTGCACACGACGTAGCTGACGTGGCAGTTAGACAAGTTATTCTCACGCCGCCCGCCTGCTTCCCTACACACTGATGACTCATACTTAATGACTTTTGCATATGGCGTTGATGACGTAGGGGCTTCTCGGACATCCGCGTTCTTTACCATAAGGGGGTATGGTTATGATATTCTTGTAGGGACACGATTTGTTTATGGGTGAGTGTATCTGTACTGGTTGTGGTACCAGTAGTAATGGTATGGGTGTGTTTTTGTGTGCTTCTGTATGTACAAGTGTATCAAGTGTGTCTGTGTGTACTTGTGCTGACAGTAGTAATGGTATGGGTTGTCTTTGAGTTTGTAGTAGGTGTGTATTTGTGTAATTGCTTATGGGTGTGTACTTGTGTGTACTTGTGATGACAGTAGTAATGGTTTGGGTGTGTGTCTTTGAGTTTGTAGTAGGTGTGTATTTGTGTAATTGATTATGGGTCTGTACTTGTGTATAGTTGTGATGACAGTAGTAATGGTTTGGGTGTGTCTTTGATTTTTGTGTGCTTGTAGGTCTGTATGTACAAGTGTATCAAGTGTGTATGGGTGTGTCTGTACTCGAGTGGTTGTTTATGGCTGTGTGTGGTTGACTTTGTGTTTGTATGTGTGTACACGTGTCTGTATGTGTGTATAGTTGTGATGACAGTAGTAATGGTATGGGTTGTCTGTGTGTGGTTGTCTTTGTGTTTGTATGTGTGTTTGTGTAGTTGATTATGGGTGTGTACTTGTGTATAGCTGTTGTTGTGACAGTAGTAATGGTATGGTTTGTCTGTACTTCTGTATCTGTATGTGTGTATGTGTGTGTGTTTGGTTGTCTTTGTATTTGTGTGTATCAAGTGTGTACTTGGGTGTTTTTGTGGTTGTATGACCCTCTTTGTATGATTTTTACACACCCCACAAAAAAGAGACTTGTATCTCTAACAACGCACCAGCTAATATTCTTATCGCTAATATTGGTAGTACTATTATCACTACTAGTGATTCCTCCTCACTTTACCCACCACCATTGCACTATACGTACTTTCCCCTACAATTTAAGTGGTCACTCGACTACTTGACCACTGCTTGACCAATTCTTGACCACGTCATCGATCACTTTAACCACTACCATAATCTTAGGCACATCGTCCTCTACAATTTAAGTGGTCACTCGACCACTTGACCACCGCTTGACCACTGCTTGACCACTAATTTACCACCCTTTAAGCATCACCATATCGTTACAATCACTTTTCCCCTAAAATTTCTTCACTTGACCATTGCTTGACCACTGCTTGACCACTAATTTACCACTCTTTAATCACCACCATATCATTACAATCACTTTTCCCTAAAATTTCCTTACTTGACTACTTGACCCTTACTTGACCATTGCTTGACCACTGGTTGACCAGTGTGTAACTGTGAACATAACACCTCTTATTACATTTATGACCACCCCTATATCGACCACTCCTACTTGACCACTAATACCCCTTACCATCAAATCCATTACAACTTTATTTCGGTGAAGAAGCCACCCTTTAATTTCACTAAGACACTACTACCACCCCACACTTAACACACTTGGTACCGACCCGTCACACCCTTGCCAGTTTATACATCACGCCGCCACTCATACTACCACACTCATATACTCCATTCCTTTCTAACCAATATATATATATATATATATATATATATATATATATATATATATATATATATATATATATATATATATATATATATATATATATATATATATATAAACTTACAATCCTTCACACCCTCTCTTTCTATTTCCACTAATTACTTTTACAGACCACCAACCAAAATTTATAACTTACACCCTTCAACCCTTCATCCGTACTCACACCGCCCGCTACCTTACTCACTTTTACAGATTTTCGTTCAGACCAGGCAGGCGGAAAAAAAATAGACCCGGTTCCCACCAAAAATTTTCCCCTCAGTCCCCCAAATAACCTTCATAAAACTATCAGCTGCCATTACCCGCCACATTGGCTGTCAAAATACGTGTGTATGTCGCATCCTTTACTACTCACATAGTCTAGGCCATGACATATGTCTTCACATAATCTAGGCCATGACATATGTCTTCACATAGTCTAGGCCATGACATATGTCTTCACATAATCTAGGCCATGACATATGTCTTCACATAATCTAGGCCATGACATATGTCTTCACATAATCTAGGCCATGACATATGTCTTCACATAATCTAGGCCATGACATATGTCTTCACATAATCTAGGCCATGACATATGTCTTCACATAATCTAGGTCATGACATATGTCTTCACATAATCTAGGTCATGACATATGTCTTCACATAATCTAGGCTATGACATATGTCTTCACATAATCTAGGTCATGACATATATCTTCACATAATCTAGGCCATGACACATGTCTTCACATAGTCTAGGTCATGACATATGTCTTCACATAATCTAGGCCATGACATATGTCTTCACATAGTCTAGGCCATGACACATGTCTTCACATAGTCTAGGTCATGACATATGTCTTCACATAATCTAGGCCATGACACATGTCTTCACATAGTCTAGGTCATGACATATGTCTTCACATAATCTAGGCCATGACACATGTCTTCACATAGTCTAGGTCATGACATATGTCTTCACATAATCTAGGCCATGACACATGTCTTCACATAGTCTAGGTCATGACATATGTCTTCACATAATCTAGGCCATGACATATGTCTTCACATAATCTAGGTCATGACATATGTCTTCACATAATCTAGGCCATGTCGTATGTCTTCACATAATCTAGGTCATGATGTATGTCTTCACATAATCTAGGCCATGACATATGTCTTCACATAATCTA
This sequence comes from Cepaea nemoralis, assembly GCA_014155875.1. Classification (NCBI taxonomy): domain Eukaryota; kingdom Metazoa; phylum Mollusca; class Gastropoda; order Stylommatophora; family Helicidae; genus Cepaea; species Cepaea nemoralis. The sequence goes on from JACEFZ010020948.1 coordinate 7,395, forward strand.
GGCCATGACATGTCTTCACATAATCTAGGCCATGACATATGTCTGCACATAATCTAGGCCATGTCGTATGTCTTCACATAATCTATGCCATGACATATGTCTTCACATAATCTAGGCCATGACACATGTCTTCACATAATCTAGGCCATGACATATGTCTTCACATAATCTAGGTCATGACGTCTTCACATAATCTAGGTCATGACATATGTCTTCACATAATCTAGGTCATGATGTATGTCTTCACATAATCTAGGCCATGACATATGTCTTCACATAATCTAGGCCATGTCGTATGTCTTCACATAATCTAGGTCATGATGTATGTCTTCACATAATCTGCGGCTCTCCGCTAGATGGAGAATATGACACACACACATCGTAATTGTAACTGACTCAGAAAGCATGCTGACGAGGGTGAGGACGGGCAGACTTCGTGCGGAGTGGCTTGCTTCGCTTCGGAGGTCACGGATGACAAGCATCGCCTGAATCTTTTCTCCGGGGCATGCCGGTGTGCTGGAAAATGAACAGGCGGACAGATTGGCTGGCTCTGCAGAACTTGTGGAGTATTGATACATGACAAGGCAGACGTGGTTGCGGCCTTGTGACAGATTGGCTGGCTCTGCAGAACTTGTGGAGTATTGATACATGACAAGGCAGACGTGGTTGCGGCCTTGTGGGAGCACGTGCACACCTCGGAGGAGCAATTGGATTACCATGGTCTGGCAAGAATGAGACAACGAGGAGTGACGAAGGGATCTGGCCGACGCTCAACGCTCAAAGGAAAGGCGAGACGGACTTATGGTCTCTGTGGCTAAGGACTTGTGAACGCTGTTTGTGAGTCCGTATACCCGGGTTCGAAACACAGCGGTGCTGGCTTTTTCAAAAAAGGTATAGGAGCCGGTCATTCAGAAAGCAATGGCAAACTACTGAACGTAACATTTGCCCAGGAATCACGAACAGTGTAAATGCTGGGGTTGACTGCTACGTCCTGTAAAGGACATGTAACTTAATTAATTAAATGTTGACTGTTATGTTCCATGTTTGTTCTGATATATTCTATGTAGGTTCTATGCACAATATACAAAACACTGATCAGTCCAGTTGTGCTGTATGGCTCTGAAACCTGGAGTACAACGAAAGGAGACGAAGACTTGTTACAAACCTGTGAGAACAAAGTCTTAAGACGCATCTTTGGGCCCATTAGGGATAAACACAGTAGAGAGTGGAAAAGAAGAAGCAACAAAGACATTTATTATCTGTTTAAGTCCCCGCTAATCACTGGTATCATGAAGGCTAATAGACTACAATGGCTGGGGCATATAGAAAGAATGGAAGACAATAGGAAAACAAAACTCGCTTACACTCAGGAAATAAATGACTGTAATGGAAGATAATAGGGAAACAAAACTCGCTTACACTCAGGAAATAAATGACTGTAATGGAAGATAATAGGGAAACAAAACTCGCTTACACTCAGGAAATAAATGACTGCAATGGAAGATGATAGGGAAACAAAACTCGCTTACACTCAGGAAATAAATGACTGTAATGGAAGATAATAGGGAAACAAAACTCGCTTACACTCAGGAAATAAATGACTGCAATGGAAGATGATAGGGAAACAAAACTCGCTTACACTCAGGAAATAAATGACTGCAATGGAAGATAATAGGGAAACAAAACTCGCTTACACTCAGGGAATAAATGACTGTAATGGAAGATAATAGGGAAACAAAACTCTTACACTCAGGAAATAAATGACCGTAGATCCCGTGGTAGACCAAGAAGACGGTGGAGAGATAATATATAATAATACTGACCTACAAGCACTTGGAATCAACGACTGGCAAGAGAAGGTCCACCAGAGAGACGAATGGAGACGGATTGTATCTGCAGCAAAGAACCTCAATGGCTCGGAGTGCTGAAGAAGAAGGTTCTATGTAATGTTCTATGTATTTCTGCTAGTATGTTCTGTGTTCACTGTTACATTTCCTGTATATATGGTGTTATGTTTTATGTCTGCTAGCTGCTTGTTCTGTACAAACACTCTGCATTTGTTGTAGTATGTTCTATGTACGTCACCTGTATTGTTCCATCTGTTGTAGTATGTTCTGTGTACTCTAAACTTAACCCTTATTCTAAACCCTAACCGTAACCCATAACCCATAATCCTATTGGGTACATGACATTACAGACAGAACTGACAACAGGTGGAGCGTCATCAGCACACATCATCATCATCATCATTACAGAGACCATGTTGGCGGCGCTTATTGCCAGTATACAGCCCTGGGAGGTCCGCGGCAAGAGTGGCCTTCTGGACATGATCTCATACTGGGACAGCTGTCTATGAGGTCCGACCATCACTTGTAAGTTGGTGGGTGTGACAGTGAAGCGGGCTCTATCTCGATTGACCTTGACTTAACTAGAGGGGTCACCTCCTTCATGAACCAGAGTCCGTAGTGTCAGCGACGATCCCTTCTTGAAGTGACGTCCTTCTTGAAGTGACGTCCCATGGTCTGAATGTACTTGAGGGGAGTCGTGGTGCATAAATCCGGGCCAGGGGTCAACGGTTAATCCACTGCAAAGTGGGCCGTGTCCTTCCTTCAGAATATGATGGTTGTGGTTCGTTGCTTCGGATTGGAGACGCCCTGACCAGCACACTGCTGCATGAACTGGGATCCAGTCTCTTTGAGCCACAGGTCACTTGGGGTGGATACTATTGGCCACCTATCTATTGGCATAAATTAAAAAATTTTCCTGAACGCACAAGAGTTCGCTATCTGTTTTGTGTGCGTGAAACTGAACACTTCCGGTTTTATCCGGTGGGCTACGGTTCTTAGAAACCCAGTGACTTACTTACAACACAAAATTTCAAGGTGTTGACAATTAAAAGATGAGAAGGCCTGCAACACGTGGTGTTGTGGCGGGTTTCACCACCACTCACACCACCCACTGGATGCCTGTACAACATGTCTAGCACCATATACCCAGTCACATCACTCCTCGTTCACACGGCAGTTATAGTTTCATCTGTTATGCATGTTACATTCATGTGGCACATCTCCCGGCTGACAAGCAGATAGACATACGGAGAAGAGGAACAGATTGACTGGCAAGTAGACAGAAAGACACGCTGATAGACAGCCAAGTAGAGATAAGCGACCCATACAAGCAGATTGACTGACAATCAGACAGACAGAAAGTCAGGCCGACAGACAGACACCTACAGACAGAATAACATGATAGAAGATAAACATAGGATAATACAAACACAACCTTGTTTACATTTCAAAAGTCAGTCGCAAACCTTCGAATTAGGTACAATGGCCGCAAATTACATACATGCCTTGAAATCATGTTTATGAAACAGAACAGACAAATATCAGGTGGGAATAGAGAATTAACCACAGGAAATGAAGAGAAGCTGGTGGGGAAAACAATACAACGCCCACACAGGCAGATTTCCTTGACGACAAATGACAGATAGTTGCGACAGGAAACAGTATTGATTTCTAGAGGTGGAGGAGGACGACGAAGAAGGAGGAGGAGGAGGAAGGAGAAGAACGAACGAACTTTATTTTCGAAGGGTAACAAACTGGACACGCTGGCCCGTCTTACATTCGACCTTTCCAATCACTCATCTTTCGTTCATCAGTGCATAGTGCATTCACATAGGAAAAAAACATTGTCAAATGAATGTTGTAAGCATAAACAATGCATGTTACCATGGTATGAGACAAATCCTCCACCCTGACACCCATCCCCTATTCATTGATTGATTGATTTAGGAACCGACATCACAGCATTCGGGGCATTCCCATAAGTGCTCCGTCCCCATCCTCAGCAGCCAGCGAAGAGTTCCAACACTAATAGTATCCATTGCAATCTGATTATATGTCCGTCTTGCTTTACATTTGAGTGAGAAAACCTCAGGATAGCATAATTAGATATACCTTGTTTGGAACCAACAAGGTGGAGTGGGTTCGCCTGATGGAGAGGGACACTGTTAATAAGGAAAGCTCATCCACAAGCACAATTCAGTCCATCACTACTATAAATAGTGTGTATGGACTACTCTTGAGTTGAAAGCGAGCGAGCACACACCAAAAAAAAACACAAGGCAGTGAAATTCATACAAGAGGCAACATTACAGTTAGAGATATATATTTCAAGCGAACGAAAGAAGAAGAAGAAGTAGAAGAAGAAGAAGAAGAAGAAGAAGGAGAAGAAGAAGAAGAAGAAGAAGAAGAAGAAGAAGAAGAAATGTGAGGATATTAGGTTGCATCAGGTCATGGGTTATGGATTGGATACCCAACCTGTTCAGATAAGGATAAACAATAGGAGGTTCCGTGTGCATGTTAGTCACATAAAACATCCTGGTGGGCAGTTGAACATCCTAAAGGGCAGGCTAATTAGGCCACGGACCTGGTTTAATTTGCAAAGTAATAATTACAAGCTTGTATTTTCGGTTGTTGATGTATACTGGGATGGTTCAAGGGTTAAAGGTTACCTGCTCTTGATGGTGTCATACAGCCAGCCCCAAATCCTTTGATACTGATTGTGGTTAATGTTTTCTAATACAGGTTGAATTACAGTTGGGGGGGGGGGGGGGGGGGGGGGGCGGCGGCGGCGGCTAGCTCTGTAATGTGACAATAGAATTGTTAATGTAATGTTGTGACAATAGAGCTGTTAATGTAATGTCACAATAGAATTGTTAATGTAATGTTGTGGCATTAGAGCTGTTAATGTAATGTTGTGACAATAGAGCTGTTAATGTAATGTCACAATAGAATTGTTAATGTAATGTTGTGGCAATAGAATTGTTAATGTAATGTTGTGACAATAGAGCTGTTAATGTAATGTTAGCTCTGTAATGTGACAATAGAATTGTTAATGTAATGTTGTGACAATAGAGCTGTTAATGTAATGTCACAATAGAATTGTTAATGTAATGTTGTGGCATTAGAGCTGTTAATGTAATGTTGTGACAATAGAGCTGTTAATGTAATGTCACAATAGAATTGTTAATGTAATGTTGTGGCAATAGAATTGTTAATGTAATGTTGTGACAATAGAGCTGTTAATGTAATGTCACAATAGAATTGTTAATGTAATGTTGTGGCATTAGAGCTGTTAATGTAATGTTGTGACAATAGAGCTGTTAATGTAATGTCACAATAGAATTGTTAATGTAATGTTGTGGCAATAGAATTGTTAATGTAATGTTGTGACAATAGAATTGTTAATATAATGTTGTGACAATAGAGCTGTTAATGTAATGTTGTGACAATAGAATTGTTAATGTAATGTTGTGACAATAGAGTTGTTAATGTAATGTTGTGGCAATAGAATTGTTAATGTAATGTTGTGGCAATAGAATTGTTAATGTAATGTTGTGACAATAGAGTTGTTAATGTAATGTTGTGGCAATAGAGTTGTTAATGTAATGTTGTGGCAATAGAATTGTTAATGTAATGTTGTGACAATAGAATTGTTAATGTAATGTTGTGACAATAGAATTGTTAATGTAATGTTGTGACAATAGAGTTGTTAATGTAATGTTGTGACAATAGAGTTGTTAATGTAATGTTGTGACAATAGAGCTGTTAACGTAATGTTGTGACAATAGAGCTATTAATGTAATGTGACAATAGCGTTGTTAATGTAATGTTGTGACAATAGAATTGTTAATGTAATGTTGTGACAATAGAATTGTTAATGTAATGTTGTGACATTAGAGGTGTTAATGTAATGTTGTGACAATAGAGCTATTAATGTAACGTGACAATAGAGTTGTTAATGTAATGTTGTGACAATATAGCTATTAATGTAATGTGACAATAGAGTTGTTTATGTAATGTTGTGGCAATAGAATTGTTAATGTAATGTTGTGACAATAGAATTGTTAATGTAATGTTGTGACATTAGAGGTGTTAATGTAATGTTGTGGCAATAGAGTTGTTAATGTAATGTTGTGACAATAGAGCTGTTAATGTAATGTTGTTACAATAGAGCTATTAATGTAATGCGACAATAGAGTTGTTAATGTAATGTTGTGACAATAGAGCTGTTAACGTAATGTTGTGACAATAGAATTGTTAATGTAATGTTGTGACAATAGAATTGTTAATGTAATGTTGTGACATTAGAGGTGTTAATGTAATGTTGTGACAATAGAGCTATTAATGCAATGTTGTGACAATAGAGCAATAGAGCTATTAATGTAATGTGACAATAGAGTTGTTAATGTAATGTTGTGGCAATAGAGTTGTTAATGTAATGTTGTGACAATAGAATTGTTAATGTAATGTTGTGACAATAGAATTGTTAATGTAATGTTGTGACAATAGAATTGTTAATATAATGTTGTGACATTAGAGGTGTTAATGTAATGTTGTGGCTATAGAGTTGTTAATGTAATGTTGTGACAATAGAGCTGTTAATGTAATGTTGTGACAATAGAGCTATTAATGTAATGTGACAATAGAGTTGTTAATGTAATGTTGTGACAATAAAGCTGTTAACGTAATGTTGTGACAATAGAGCTGTTAATGTAACGTTATGTCAGTAGAGATGAGTGGTCATGAGTTTAAATCCCCATTCAGGTACATTAACAAAACGAAGTGTCTATTCGCAACCAAGCTGCGAATAAACAAAGTCTTTATTCGCAACCAAAGGCTAGTCACGCGACATAAGTGACGTCATCGGGACATGTGTTTGACTATATTATACGTTTATGTTATGCTTTCACCGTGGTCCCAGTAGCATAGCGGTGAGTATCTCCGCTCATCTGATAATGATGATGAACCGTGGTTCGGCGAATTTTTTTTTATTTTTTTTTTCATTTTTCAGAAATGTATTAAGCGACATGATAACTATGTACAAAGACAGTTACTCAGCATTTTGACAAAATTAAGCTAACGTACTAGTAACTGATAGTAATTATTTATCTGGTAAACCGGTAAGAAACTGGAGGAAAGGCGCTAGTCACAGGCACTGGAGCTTCAATTAACCTTCTCCACGACGCCTAACGACACAAGTGGACGGCAACAACAACAACTTCTGGAATAAATGCTGGTGTCCTGTAAAATACATCTAACTAACTGTTTGTCTGAAACAAACATGAATAGTCGCCGGTCTGTAATGAAGTGGTTATGAATGCATTTCGTAATCCTGCATACCGTGTTCAAAACCTAGCTGCGGCGATTTGGAAGCAGACTGCCTTGCGTTGGTTTTCATACAGAGGCATGAATGCCGGCAGTTCAGAAAGAAATGGCAAACTACTGAATGTAAACATGCCCGGGAATTTTAAAAAAAAAAAAAACACACACACATTCTGTTGATTTGCCAAACCAAGCCATACATCACAGTGTCAGGAGTAATTCATTGAAAGGTTTATTGGATGTCTGAATTTGTTGTTGTTGTTTGTTCGTTGGCTTTGAACGCAAGCGTAGCCAATATACGTGCTACTACTAACAGCTGCCACTACTGGAGAGTGCACTGGACTGATATTTGCATGTGGGTTATTTTTCCTATTACCATTGTCCCTCACCATCAGGTAAACCCACTCAGACCTCGGGTAGGGGCAGGCTTGGGCATTCCCCGCACATGGCTGCTTTAATTGTATAAGCTTCTACATGGGTTTGTTAGATGTGTACTCACTCCATATTGTTTAAGGATTTTTCACAGCTCGTTTGTATCTACTTTTGGTTGCCAATAGAGACTTCGTTTATTCGCAACTTGGTTGCAAATAGAGACTTCGTTTATTCGCAACTTGGTTGCAAATAGAGACTTCGTTTATTCGCAACTTGGTTGCGAATAAACTCTCCCTTAAATAATAGTAAAAATAGAATTATTAGAATAAACCAATCATTAATGAGGTGCCACCTCCACAATGACGTTCTATACAATTGATTATTAATCCCCAGCCCACTCTCTCATCCTGATTGTTGTACAAGCTGATAAACTGCCACTTGTGCACCTTTTTTGATGTTATCTCCTCACTTATATCTTTGTCTATCTCTTGTTCACCGTCCTTCAAACCCCCCCCCCCCCCCCCCCCCCATGGTTCTTATGAATGCACAGTTTTATTGTTGCTCGACTTTAAGCGACAGTTTTATTGTGGTCGAAATATTTAACTTTTTTGTTTTGTTCATCAGCACCATGTTCATTCCCAGCCTGTGTAAAACCTCTGGGTACTTCAATTTTAATTCACAGCAACAAAGAAGACTCCCTTCGAGCCTCATTTGCATCGGCCCGGCAATCATTTTCCGGTTTAGTGTTCGGTTTTTTTTTAGTTTTGGGCCCGTAGGGCCCTCCTTTCTATATCCACACATCCAGGGATTTAATTAAAATTTCTAATTGATTGTCCACTGCCCAGGTATGTGTGCCATATAGTAATGTTGAATGCATATACAACATATGACTTATGAAACTAATAGCTCTGTAGCCTTCACAATCAACAGCTTTTGGTTTCTTGGGCAGTGTGATCACTGATAACAAAACACGTTTTCAGGTCCTTTGGGATATATCCATTCAGTACATATTTTTCTTATTGTATCAGTGCGAAAATAATTACTATTTCAGATAAATAATGGACAATGAATTTTTAATTTGGTATTAGTATTATACTTTTGACATTATATATTAGAAATTAAAATTAAAATTTAGTTGCATGTCTTTCACAGGACGTAGCAGGGCAAGTTTTATGTTCAGTAGTTTGCCATTGCTTTCTGAACGACCAGCTCCTATACCTTTTTAAAAAAATAACCAGCACCGCTGTGTTTCGAACGCGGGCATACAGGATTACGAATCATGTCTGTAATTCCTTTGCTACGGAGACCAGTGATAATATAATCTTGTCTTTCAGGCAAACACTGGATTGATTTTTGCGCGTGGATCAGCTTTACCTATTACCAGTGTCCCTCACCATCAGGCGAACCCACTCCGACTTCTGAGGTACTTGAATTCTTGATTTGCATGAACTGATAACTCGATCAGGTCCTGCTGACATTTCTAGGCAAATACAATTCACAAGTGGTGAATGTGTTTCTCGGTTACGTTCCATCAACAGATTAGGTATCACCATTTCATCCCAGTCTATTCTCTCCGCCTATTATTATATCCATAATTGGCAAATATACAGTAAGACAGACTGTGACATCACACCTTTGCTTCATTGCATATCATAAAATGCAATGAGAAATGAAACTGATAGCCCCTATTCATGATTGCCTAGTATATGTGAAGTCCTTAAAATTCATGCTTTTATAATAGTGCTTTATGGATGCTGATCTGGATGACCTTTAGCTGTGTTATGTGCAGCACATTGCTTTTTTACACTTTCTGCAGGAGAATAATCAGACGAGACAGTTTCTGGGATAAGTTACTGATGAGGAAGATCCAGAACAAGGTTGGAGGTCGAGTTCGTATGCTAGTCAGTGGGTCAGCTCCATTGTCACCAGAGGTCATGCAGTTCTTGAGATGTGCATTTGGTTGTCCAGTATGTTTGCACACAAAATATTTAATTGAATTCCATTGTCAATATCTTTATTATTTCATCTAAGGTTGTCTAAGAGTTAACACTTAAGTATTCCAGAAGATTCCTTAAACAACCAACCAACTTCATCTACACATCTGAGTCTGCAGCCCTCATATTAAACAACAGATTCTGTAGCCTATATCTCAATCAACTGATTTCCTTAGCCTTCATCTCAAACAACTGATTCTGTAGCCTTCATCTTAAACTGATTCTGTAGCCTTAACCTTAAACAACTGATTCTATAGCCTTCATCTTAAACTGATTCTGTAGCCTTCATCTCAAACAACTGATTCTGTAGCCTTCATCTCAAACAACTGATTCTGTAGCCTTCATCTCAAACAATTGATTCTGTAGCCTTCACCTCAAACAACTGATTCTGTAGCCTTTACCTTAAACAACTGATTCTGTAGCTTCATCTCAAACAACTGATTCTGTAGCCTTCATCTCAAACAACTGATTCTGTAGCCTTCACCTCAAACAACTGATTCTGTAGCCTTTATCTTAAACAACTGATTCTGTAGCTTCATCTCAAACAACTGATTCTGTAGCCTTCATCTCAAACAACTGATTCTGTAGCTTCATCTCAAACAACTGATTCTGTAGCCTTCATCTCAAACAATTGATTCTGTAGCCTTCATCTCAAACAACTGATTCTGTAGCCTTCATCTCAAACAACTAATTCTGTAGCCTTCATCTTAAACAACTGATTCTGTAGCTTCATCTCAAACAACTGATTCTGTAGTCTTCATCTCAAACAACTGATTCTGTAGCCTTCACCTCAAACAACTGATTCTGTAGCCTTCACCTCAAACAACTGATTCTGTAGCCTTTATCTTAAACAACTGATTCTGTAGCTTCATCTCAAACAACTGATTCTGTAGCCTTCACCTCAAACAACTGATTCTGTAGCCTTTATCTTAAACAACTGATTCTGTAGCTTCATCTCAAACAACTGATTCTGTAGCCTTCATCTCAAACAACTGATTCTGTAGCTTCATCTCAAACAACTGATTCTGTAGCTTTCATCTCAAACAATTGATTCTATAGCCTTCATCTCAAACAACTGATTCTGTAGCCTTCATCTCAAACAACTAATTCTGTAGCCTTCATCTTAAACAACATTCTGTAGCTTCATCTCAAACAACTGATTCTGTAGTCTTCATCTCAAACAACTGATTCTGTAGCCTTCACCTCAAACAACTGATTCTGTAGCCTTCACCTCAAACAACTGATTCTGTAGCCTTCACCTCAAACAACTGATTCTGTAGCCTTTATCTTAAACAACTGATTCTGTAGCCTTCATCTCAAACAACTGATTCTGTAGCTTCATCTCAAACAACTGATTCTGTAGCCTTTATCTTAAACACCTGATTCTGTAGCTTCATCTCAAACAACTGATTCTGTAGCCTTCGCCTCAAACAACTGATTCTGTAGCCCTAATCTTAAACAACTGATTATGTAGCCCTAATCTTAAACAACTGATTCTGTAGCTTCATCTCAAACAACTGATTCTGTAGCCTTCATCTGAAACAACTGATTCTGTAGCCTTCACCTCAAACAACTGATTCTGTAGCCTTCACCTCAAACAACTGATTCTGTAACCTTTATCTTAAACAACTGATTCTGTAGCTTCATCTCAAACAACTGATTCTGTAGCCTTCACCTCAAACAACTGATTCTGTAGCCTTTATCTTAAACAACTGATTCTGTAGCTTCATCTCAAACAACTGATTCTGTAGCCTTCACCTCAAACAACTGATTCTGTAGCCTTTATCTTAAACAACTGATTCTGTAGCTTCATCTCAAACAACTGATTCTGTAGCCTTCATCTCAAACAACTGATTCTGTAGCCTTCACCTCAAACAACTGATTCTGTAGCCCTAATCTAAACAACTGATTCTGTAGCCTTCATTTCAAACAATTGATTCTGTAGCCTTCATCTTAAACAATTGATTCTGTAGCCTTCATCTCAAACAACTGATTCTGTAGCCTTTATTTCAAACAATTGATTGTGTAGCCTTCATCTTAAACAATTGATTCTGTAGCCTTCATCTCAAACAACTGATTCTGTAGCCTTTATTTCAAACAATTGATTCTGTAGCCTTCATCTTAAACAATTGATTCTGTAGCCTTCATCTCAAACAACTGATTCTGTAGCCTTTATTTCAAACAATTGATTCCGTAGCCTTCATCTTAAACAATTGATTCTGTAGCCTTCATCTCAAACAATTGATTCTGTAGCCTTCATCTCAAACAACTGATTCTGTAGCCTTTATTTGAAACAATTGATTCTGTAGCCTTCATCTTAAACAATTGATTCTGTAGCCCTAATCTTAAATAACTGATTCTGTAGCCTTCATTTCAAACAATTGATTCTGTATCCTTCATCTCAAACAATTGATTGTGTAGCCTTCAGCTTAAACAACTGATTCTGTAGCCCTAATCTTAAACAACTGATTCTGTAGCCTTCATTTCAAACAATTGATTCTGTAGCCTTCATCTTAAACAACTGATTCTGTAGCCTTCATCTTAAACAACTTATTCTTTGTCTATGATCTTAAACAATTGCTTCTCTAGCCTTCATCTTGAACAATTGATGCTGTAGCCTCCATCTTAAGCAACTGATTCTGCAAAATTAATCTTAAATAACTGAATTTGTGGGCTTCATCTTAAACAATTGATTCTCTAGTCTTGATCTTAAATAACTGCTTCTCTAGCCTCCATCTTAAACAAGTGATCGATCCTCTATCCTGCATCTTAAAAAACTTATTCTCTAGCATTTATCTTTAATATCTGCTTCTGAAGCCTTCCTTAATAAGAAATCATTGCAGTTAAAAACCACATTTTAAACAACCGTATGATTTGCATTGCCGGTCTCTCTGGCTGTGGGGCTACAGCACTTTCTCTCTGTGATCCCGTTTATCACGCAGAGTCTCGTGGCGGAGCGAGAGCTGAGGCGGTTCGACCCCCGCTCGTGACTTGTGGGATGCTGAGCCGGCCGCTCAGAAAGCAATGGCAAACTACTGAGCGTAATCTTGCCAAGAGATCAACATACAGCTGAGGGATGCTGGTGTTGACAGCTAAGTTCTGTAAAGGATATGCTAAAAAATAAAATGATTTGCATAGTGTATCAGGGTTGGGATATATCCCCTATCAAAGGCAACATGAGTCAACTCCTTCCATCCGCTAGCCTACAGGACATCCTTTGGCAAGATGGAGTATCTGTTTAGCCCCACAAACAGTGTAATATGAAACCATGAGAGCCTGTGGTGAGCTGTGCTTAAGAGCAGTCGACAGGTAGTTACTGGTTTAGTCTCAAGTTCATGACAGTAGGCAGAAGATGTGTTTCAGAGACAATGGATACGGAACGTATCACAGTATGATCACAGCCAAGAAGGACAGCAGTGGCAGACTACCTTCTTTACACATGCCTAGAGAACTATATTTATTTGCACATCCCTTACAGGATGTTGCATTCAACCCCAGCATTGTTAGGCTGTTTGTGATTTCTTGGCAAGCCTACGTTTAGTAGTTTACCATTGTTTTCTGAACGACCATCACTCATACCATTTTATAAAAACCAATGCAAGACGTCTGCTTCCAAATCACCCGCAACTGTGTTTCAAATGCAGCATGCAGGATTACAAATTGCATCCACAACCCCTTCGCTACAGAGCTGGTAGAAAACTATAGCAATAAAAAAATTATGGAGAAAGGCTATGGGAGAAAAGTTCTGCACTGATGATGATAGAATTTTCCAGATGGTTTGTTCAATTGTTAATAAAAAACACTCAAAGAATTTCTTTCAGTTGACTTTTAGAATTTTACTGAAAAAAATAATAACGATGATATACAGTTGACTTTTAGAAGTTATATAAAAAAATAATAATAATATCCAATGAAGGTTAACCCAGGCAACAAATGCCTAAAGAAGTCGGTTGTCGGCCAAAAGGCACAAATATCACAGCTCTGCTGTAAACAGGCACTGTGGAATTGCGTCGACAACAAACATTTTGGATGAACGAAGAAGAATAAGAATAACAATAACATACAGTAAACTTTATAATGTTATTTAAAAATTAATAACAATAATATAATATTTATAACTGGCTTGTATGTCAGGTTCTGGAAGGTTATGGTCAGACAGAAGCAGGAGCTGCCATAACAATAACTGTTTGTGGAGATCCTAATGTAGGTATGTCTCATCTTAGGTTACAAGTGTATCTTTCGTTATCTCTTGTTGGATTGATGTGTTGCTGGATGGCTTTTTTAGTGGGTTGATAGGGATGAGGGGACATGTGTGCAAACAGACTTGTATCATTTTGATTATGTGGTTGTTTTGGGATTTGAAATTTAAATATTGAGCACAACCCACTACTGGCAACGCCGATCGCATTCCGGTATGAACCTAAGGCCTATCCACGTCAATATGGAAGCACTATACTCGAGTTTCGCCCTTGTTTGAGCTCGTCAGTAGTGCATATCCCTGACCGGATCCGGAAACAGTCCCGGATCACGTGTGTGAAGCGGGTGTGTAACCACGCGGCACACACTGGACACACCAAATTATCACAACAGAACACCACAACGCTACCCATCGTAGGCTATGCTCAAGATTGCCCAATCGCCGTGACCGACGTCCGTCAATCGATGGGACCCGAACGATCAGGACTTCTCACTGGCAAGGAACACCAGGCCTCCTAAATCCAGTGAGCAATAATAAATTGATTATGCACTAAAAAAAATGCACTACTGACGAGCTCAAACAAGGGCGAAACTCGAGTATAGTGCTTCCATATTGACGTGGATAGGCCTTAGGTTCATACCGGAATGCGATCGGCGTTGCCAGTAGTGGGTTGTGCTCAATATTTAAATTTCAAATCCCGAAACAACCACATAATCAATTCTCCTTGCCAGTGAGAAGTCCTGATCGTTCGGGTCCCATCGATTGACGGATGTCGGTCGCGGCGATTGGGCAATCTTGAGCATAGCCTACGATGGGTAGCGTTGTGGTGTTCTGTTGTGATAATTTGGTGTGTCCAGTGTGTGCCGCGTGGTTACACACCCGCTTCACACACGTGATCCGGGACTGTTTCCGGATCCGGTCAGGGATATGCACTATTGTATCATTTTGTTAGTTTAAATTTTCTTAGTTTAATTTTCGGCACTGAAATCTTGAAACAGTGACTGCAATCAAGCATTTACTTTTCAGAATTTATTCTCAGTCAAACAATCCACGTGCTTCATATGTAACACACGCGCACGCGCGCACACATACGCACACACATACACACGCACACACACACACACACAGATATATGCCGGTCTCTCTGGCCGAGGGGTTACAACACTTTCTCCGTAATCCCATTTATCACGCAGAGTCTCGTAGCGGGATAGAACTGGGAGCGGTTCGACCCCCGCTGGTGACTTGCGGGATATTGAGTCGGCCGCTCAGAAAGCAATGGCAAACTACTGAGCGTAATCTTGCCAAGAAATCAACAGACAGCTGAAAGATGCTGCTGTTGACAGCAATGTCCTGTTAAAAAAAAAAAATTTGTTGCGTATCCCTTACTGGACGTTGCAGTCAACACCAGCATTTTCAGCTGCTGTTGATGTACTGGGGCTGGCTGTACGTTCAGTAGTTTGCCATTGCTTTCTGAACGACTGGCTCCTATACCTTTTTCGAAAAAAACCAGCACTGCTGTGTTTCAAACCCGGGTATACGGGCTCACAAACCGCGTTCGCAAGCCGTTTAGCCACAGAGACCGGTGTCCTGTAAAGGAAATGCAAAAAAAATATATATACATATATATATATATATATATATATATATATATATATGTATGTATATATATATATATATATATATATATATATATATATATATATACACACACACACACACACACACACACTACCGAGGAAGGGTGGAAAAACAATCGAACGCCTCGAAAATGTACAAATGAACAGTAGGAGAAAGACACTCAGAGCCATGCTCCAGCAATGATCCCCAGGATTCACCAAGAAAGTTGCACTGGTGAATCTATTGATGGAGTCAGCAGGAGGAGAAATCACTCAATAGGTGATGTGGTTAACATCATAGCAGTCTCATTTCCAGTTAACTATTTTAAACTGGGTTGACCTGGGAACCCAGGCCAGTTTGTAAACATCTGCCTGGATGGAGATTTGAACACATGACCCTGTACTACCATGGCTTCTGTAACAAATGTATAAAGTGAGTTAAATATAGAAAATAAATTGAATTGCTAAAGTAATTTGAAGCAAAGAATAAGAAAGAGACTAACAATGTAAGTAATGTTTCTCTATTTCCTATCTCTATATTCCTTTAACTACTGAGCATAATCTTGCCAAGAGATCAACATACAGCTGAAAGATGCTGGTGTTGACAGCTAAGTCCTGTAAAAAGGATATGCAAAAAAAAAAAAAAATATTCCTTTAGGCAGTGTCGGGCCCCCACTGCCTGGTTGTCACATCAAGCTAGTGGATATTCCGGAAATGAACTACTATGCCAGGAACAATATTGGAGAAGTATTTTACTGCACACAGTTAATCTTAATATAACACAAGTAAAGTAAGTGGTTAGTGCACTAGCTTATCTATGCGGTGGTCTTGAATTCAATCCCTGTTAGTGACACAAACAATTGGTAAGCCCCTGGGATGCACCCAGCTGTACAAGATGGGTGTCAGATTTTTCTCTGAAAGTATGTGCAGTATTACTGTATTGCATATTTTCCTGCATCTCATCAGGTGCACAGTTATATATTATATGAAGTGAGTACTTGAATAACACGTAAGCTGAAACAATTAAAACACATGTGTTTACGTTCCCTAAGGGAATACATTGTTTTGAAAGACTAGTAACCCTGTAAGCTATCATAAATTTAGTAACCCTGTAAGCTATCATAAATTTAGTAACCTTGTAAGCTATGGTGAATCTAGTAACCCTGTAAGCTATCATAAATTTCATAAAAAGCTACAAAGGAGAGTTGGTGTCAGACTGGCCTTGTCCCATAGAAAACTTTAGCTGCAGTATCTAACCAGTTATGAAAAATAGACGACGTGCATTTGGGGAGATGAAGGGCAGCAGAAGAAGAAGATGGGTAAATGTTTAGAGCACTAGCTCACAAATACAGTGGTTGAGTTGAGTTGAGTCAAGAACTGACATCACAGCACTCAGGGCTTTTCCTTTTTTGCTCTGTCTTAATCTTCAATGGTCAACCGAGAGTCCAAATACTAATGGTATCGGTTGCAGTCTGATTATGTGTCCATCTGAACTTTGCTTGGAGCCCTTAGTGTTGGCCAGATCCTCTGGTCACTCCCTGCAGCACCATTCTCTCCAGACCATGATTATCTATCTGTTCTGCACTATAAATGCAATCCTAAAGGGACCTGACCATGTCTGTCTTATCATTCATCATTACCCTCCTGCAGACCCAGCCAATCCTGTCCGCCTGCTCGTTTCCCACCATGCCAGCATGTCCTGGGGAAAAATCCAACAGATGCTCTCTATTTTAGATGATTGAATTGAAGCCTGGGATGAATCTGTAACAAACACTTATCTCTCTTCCTTATTTCACTTGATTAGTCTGCTTTCAGAGGTCGTGAATCTGTAACAAAAACACATCTCTTCCTTATTTCACTTGATTAATCTGCTTTCAGAGGTCGTGAATCTGTAACAAAAACACATCTCTTCCTTATTTCACTTGATTAGTCTGCTTTCAGAGGTCGTGAATCTATAACAAAAACACATCTCTTCCTTATTTCACTTGATTAATCTGCTTTCAGAGGTCGTGAATCTGTAACAAAAACACATCTCTTCCTTATTTCACTTGATTAGTCTGCTTTCAGAGGTCGTGAATCTGTAACAAAAACACATCTCTTCCTTATTTCACTTGATTAATCTGCTTTCAGAGGTCGTGAATCTGTAACAAAAACACATCTCTTCCTTATTTCACTTGATTAGTCTGCTTTCAGAAGTCAGTATGGCTGAGAGGTGTAATGTGCTTGCGCTTGAACTGCATGTGCACTGGTGACAGGGCAGTGGGTTCACTCCACACATTGGTCAGTTGGATTTACACATGTACTTCCCATTCAGAAAGCTGTGGCAAACTACTGAATCTAAAATTGCCCAGTCGAGTAGAGTCAAGAACCGACATCATTGTACTCGGGGCATTCCCTTAAGCGCTCAGTCCTCATCTTCAACAGCCAGTGTAGAGTTCCAATACTAATGGTGCCCGTTACAATCTGATTATATGTCCAACTTGCTTTACCTCTGAGTGATGACTGTCGACCATATCCTCTGATCACCCCTTGCTGCCGCATTCTCTCTAGACCATGATAGGCCATCTGTTCGCCTGCATTAATCAAATTCTCCCAGAGGGCCATCACCACACCTGCTTTACCAAGTATCAAATCACCCATTGCCCAGAAAATCAGCATGGGGTTGGTTGCAACTTCCTGCAAAGGATATGCAACCGCTTTTAAAGTCTGCTTTTATAAATTCCATTGGAGGCATTCTGGCATATATTTATGTACTCCATATGGTTGTGATGTTGTTATTGCCCTCGTCTTGACAGATACCGAGCCGTGTATGCATACAGGCCTCAGAGTGAAGATGAGCTGGAGCTGACAGAAGGTGACGAGGTGTTTTTGATGGAGAAATGTGATGACGGATGGTACGTGGGCACATCAGCCAGGACTGGACAGTTTGGCACCTTCCCAGGAAACTATGTACAGAAGTATTGTAAGTTACTCTCTCAACCGACCACGTCAGTCACCTCATATCATTGTTGGTCTTATTTTGTTCTGTGTTTTGTTCTCATAATTGTAGAATGATGGCACACCTACTGTCAGTGTCAGAGGTTTCAACCACAGTGAAGTATTTTACCTGTTTTATTTTTATCAAAGATAGAAAATACGACTTAGTAGCTCTAGTTAGTTAGTTAGTTAGTCGAGGTTCCAACTTCACGGCAACAAGTCGTCCCCATTATGCTCCGTTCCTGTGCCAGTGAATATCACACAAAATGCTCCCCACTGTCCAATGTGAAAAGTGGAATAGGTAGGAGTCTCGGCAATCCAACAGCCCGCACAGGTACACTGTGCATAATGCCGCCGCCAGAATTCCAACACAAATTTAATCCACAGAAACCACAGTTCATCGTTTAAGGACTCGGCAGTCACCAGAAAGACCTCACTTACCCGGTTTTTTTCACATGGCTCGGTCTTTTACCGCAGGGCAACCCACTGAAAGTGTCGCATAAAGCACGAACTCCACAGCTTCAGTGCTGACTCCCTGGAGTCTCCTGAAAAATGCACTCGTGAACCGAAAAGGCAAATTAGTCTATTCAGCAACAGCCGGTAGCCATTGTTCTGAATATGCAGGTCGCTGTACAGGACAGATGTAAAAGCATTCCCCATGAATTTCACAGCTCACAGTGTCACCCACACACACACTCATTAGAAGGGCGAACCATGTACTACCAGTCCAACATGAGGAAAATATGAATGCAAACCGTAGCTGCAAGCATAAACATGCCACAGGCCTAAACGATTCAACGCCTAACCGCTATATTGGCGACCGGAAGTCCTTAGTAGTTCTATACCATAGGATGTGAAAGACTACAGGCCTCTCAACAATTCTACCATCTACTCTTCTATTGTTTACTTTTATACTGTCTAATATTCCATTGTATACTATTCTACTGCCTGCTATGCTACTGCCTACTATGCTACTGTCTACTATTCCATTGTATACTATGCTACTGCCTACTATGCTACTGTCTACTATTCCATTTTATACTATTCTACTGCCTGCTATGCTACTGCCTACTATGCTATTGCCTGCTAGGCTACTGTCTACTATTCCATTGTATACTATGCTAATGTCTACTATTCTACTGACTACTATGCTACTGTCTACTATTCCATTTTATACTATTCTACTGCCTACTATTCTACTGTCTACTATTCCATTGTATACTATTCTACTGCCTACTATACTAATGTCTACTATTCTACTGTCTACTATTCCATTGTATACTATTCTACTGCCTACTATGCTATTGCCTACTATTCTACTGTCTACTATTCCATTGTATACTATTCTACTGCCTACTATGCTAATGTCTACTATTCTACTGACTACTATGCTACTGTCTACTATTCCATTTTATACTATTCTACTGCCTACTATTCTACTGCCTACTATTCTACTGTCTACTATTCCATTGTATACTATGCTACTGTATACTATTCTACTGCCTACTATTCTACTGCCTACTATGCTACTGTCTACTATTCCATTGTATACTATTCTACTGCCTACTATGCTACTGCCTACTATGCTACTGTATGCTATTCTACTGCCTACTATTCTACTGCCTACTATGCTACTGTCTACTATTCCATTGTATACTATTCTACTGCCTATTACTGCACTGCCTACTATTCCATTGTCTAGTATTCTACCATCTACTATCCTACTGTCAACAATTATGCTGACTTTTATTCCATTGTCTACTATTATACTGTCTAATATCCTACTGTCTAGTATTCCATTGTCTCTACTATTTTACCATCTGCTATCATGAAGACAGGCCTGCGAGCCCAATTATGACCCTTTGAAAATAAAGTTTGTTCATTCATTCATTTGTATCTACAATTCAGCTGTCTCCTGTTATACAGTCTACTACTATTTTTTTTTCGCGTTTCCATCCTGTTTCAGGATATTGCGGTCAACATCAGCATCTTTCAGCTGTATGTTGATTCCTAGGCTAGATTACGCTCATCAGCACGCCACGACTTTCTGAGTGACCGGCTACATACTCTCATAAGTCACTGGTGCGACTTGAACTACTTCTAATTTTCGTGCGCTCACGTCGACCACGAGAGTATTTGGGATTAATGGAGAAAGCTGCTAACCCCTCAGCCAGGCAGCCAGCAGTCTACTATTATACAGTCTATATTCTACAGTCTACTATTTTACTGTCTACCATTCTTCTGTGCTACTGCCTACTTCTGTGCTACTGCCTACTATTCTAGCAAAACTGGCTCATAAGCAACATTAGGTCTCATGTCTCAGGGACTTCATATTTGTGGCCATATAAAACATCCACATGGTTTAGAAAGAACTTCCATGGAAGGCATGGTTCCTGCACATGTATACTAAATATGGTGCTTCCTGTGCGTGGGAAAGACCAAGTACAAGATGGATTAATTGGCGTTAAGGAGAGAATTGTAAAGGCACAATACAAATTCTACTGGCACCTGGTCATCTTGACAGACGATAGTTTGCTATATTGTGCTTCAAATCAGGAATAACAACCCTTCCATAACACAAAGTCTCGGTTGACTTGTAGAGACCATGTGCTGCCATTGCAGCATGATCCCTCTCTTGACCTGCCTAGTTTACTCCAGAGGAAAGGTAACACTAATAAATCTGGAACAAGACAGAAGCAAAGCAATGCTCTAACTGTCCTCCTGCTGGAGCTTTGATCTTAGACCAGTTGTAACCGAGGCTTAGGGCCTAATTTGCCCTGCCCTGGTGTTTAGTCTTTAGGTTGTATTTCCTCGCACCAGGATAAGGCTTGTAAACTCCCAATTGTGCTCTTCAGCCCAAAGACGTTGGCACGATGTGGGGTGTCAGGTTCAGGTTTGGTGAGTGCCGCCCAACATTTGGCACTAACAGAAAGCAAGTCACTCTGAAAATAAAACTTCCCTTTTTCGTAAAGTTGGTAGAATTTGGGGCACATTATAAAAAGAAATAAACTAGAAAACTTAGTGATAACTGGGAAGATTGAGGGGAAAGAACAAGGGAAAAGAGGAAAGATTCACAAAATACCTCTCAATAGAAGAAGGAAAAATGTGAATGAAATAATAAAAATTATTACAGTTGTAGTTGTTGCTGACTTTTATTATGTTTGTTTGACCTTGTTTCACAGAATCGAACTAACACGTGCCAGATGTTCAAGCCAAGCTCTAGATGCAGCGACCTACAATGCTAAATCACCTCGGTGAATAATCTCATCTTCCATCCTGCTGCAGTCTCTGTAGGCCTATTGTCATTGAGCTATGCAGTTGTGTAGAACATTTCTATTGACTTGTTTTATACGTGGGGTAACTCTGGGCTCGTGGCCTACAGTTGTCTACCCCTGAGTGTGTGGACTTTTGCAGCAATAAATTTGAGTTGTTGAAGTTTCTTGTATGCGTGTGTGTGTGTATGTTTGGTGTATTGTCAATGCAATGCGTGTTGATTTGAGCCTGGCAGGGCAAAGAATTCAAAGAGGGAAACAGACTTGAATGACAACAGCATTTAGAAGATAACAAACTATTGTGTATTGCACATATCTGTTGAGAAATACTGAGCCCCTCAAATTTGCCAGTGTGCAGTAAAACCAATTCTGCAAACAGGAAAATAAAAAAAGATAGCATAAATGGTTACTATGAAAAATCAATTTGTTTAGAAGGCTTAAATAAACACAAATAGGCATTCTCTGCTCTCGGGGTTGTGACAACTGCTGTCATCTGTGATGTATGTAAGAGAACATATCTTGTCTGTGTCACTCCACTTCTACTCTAGAGTGTAGAGGAAGACTCAGCCTTGTGGTCTCCTGCAAGTTGCAGAAATATGAAAACACAGCCTCTATTTGCCAGGTCCTGTAAGAGAATGAATCTGGTAAAATCATGTATGGAAGAGAAATGTTTGAGTCTTGTCAATCAGCTGGAGTCAGGACAGTGTGTCAGTTTCTTCATCTCGTATAAAGCAGCTCTTGCATAATGTCTAGCACTCATCAAGCTGGAGATCCAGTTGTCTGTAGGCAAGATTGTATTTGAAATATAAATGGTGTTGCCTTGATTATGGCTGAAGCCCAGCCAATGTGAGATAGCATGATGTGTTGTGTATTTATTTGCATGTGGTATACTTTACATAGCCTTCATTTACAGCACTGAATCTCCCTGTGGCATAAGTGGTTACAAGAGTTGTATTTTCATATTTTTACATTCTGCTCTGTCTTCATATGGGAGTTCATATCAGCATGCGATATGTTGATAATGCTAGCTTGTATCTACAATATATATGTGCTAACAAACATGTTATAATGATTCAAGAATATATACATATTTTTTTTTGTTTTTACAAAATATATAGTTCATATTGTTTTCTGAGGTTGGCATGAAAACTGAGAATTTTAAATGCATTTTGAAATCAGCTTTTGTTAACTAAGAGTCCAGCAAACACTGTCTGCCATGTTAAACGTGTGGCATATGACATACAATGAAGTGTATTTTATAGCATTGCTTACAGCTTGTGTAATCGTTACATTTGTTTACATGCGTAGGCTTACTGCAGTGTAAATATTTTGATAAATTAAGCCCGGATCAAAATCAAACTTGATATAACTTTGGAGACAGAAAGAAGACAGAATTTGGAAGTATTTGGGTTTGTGCACAACTCTTGCTGAATATTTCAAGTTTGTTTTTTATGTGATTGTTGATTTTGAACATTTGATAGAATTATTTGTGAGACTAACATTGAGATGATTGGCTACTGTCAAGTGTTGTGTTTTGTCTGTATGATGCATCTGTCTCATTAGTACAAATAATGAATTATACACTCGTTTATTTGCCATGTGTGTTTATGTTGTTTCTTGTTTTTGTTAGTTCATCTATGCAATGGCTTTTAACGGGGATGTAGTCATCTTCACAGATAGGTCTGTTTGAAACATGAGGAGCTCCTGGGCTTTTACGGCTCAGGTTAGAGGGAGAACTGAAGGTTGACTGCGGTGACTTTGCCTTGATAATAAGTAGCCTGACTACAGAGGTCATGGCAGTAACTTAAAAGCAATAGCCTGGCTGGAGAGACTTTCATCCAGGTATGCTTACTCAGTGAGTATGCTCAGGAAGATCGAGATGGGCCGTGCTTGAAGACGGTTGGTGGGGTCTCTGAGAAGATTTAGTTTGACAAACATCAGCTTCATGTTTGTGCCAGGCCACACAGGTATACAAAGAAATGACAGGTTTGCAAATCTTGCCACTGCAGAAACTGGACGACCAATGGATCAGGATGATGTAGAGAATGCCTTCTAAGAGGTGGGCTAAGGAAACGAACCAAGAGATGGCTGTGAATCTCCAACCTTTACCAGACTAAGATCGTCTTGTCAAAATGGGTGAAGCCAGACAAGGACACCATGTGGAGGGCCAAAGAAGAATAGTCAGGCAACAGAGAACTGATGTCATCAGTGGCTGCACAAGGAGGGAGACGGTGAGGAGGGGTGTGTGAGCTATGGTGTCATTAGTGGCTACACAAAGAGGGAGGAGGGGTGTGTGAGCACTGGTGTCATCAGTGGCTACCCAAGGAGGGAGACAGTGAGGAGGAGTGCATGAAAACTAATGGGCTGAATGGTTCGATGAGCAGTGAGAATAATCTGTTGACATTCAGTGTCTGTACAGTTGATATCAGAGTCACGTGGCTGTGTTCGGTCAGTCACAGACACCAGATCGACAGCCCGTGACTTAGTCCAGGTGCCAACAGGTAAATCTGTGATCTTGTCTACCAGGGTCAAGTCCAGGTACTTCAGCAGGTGAACCTGTGATCTAAAACTTGTATCATTCAGTGTCTGAAAGATCCATTTACATAACAGAATGTACATTTAGATATCAAATAATTGCTATGTAATATGACAAGATTTTTTGTTATGGCTCTCATTTGCTTATTGTTATGTAATATGGCACAATTGTTTTTGTTGCGGCTGTCGTTTGCCTACTGTTATTTAACAGGCAGGGTCTGATTTCTGAATTCAATATACAATGCATATGATGCTGAACAAACAAACAAGTAATCAGAAACATGCATGATGGATGTATACAGCTCTAGCGTGAGCCAGAGATGATGTTATTCTGCTGTGCGTATATATTGTTAATTGTTGTTTTAGAGTGCACATTTGTATTTTACGGAGAGATGCCATCAAAATTATTTGTTAGCTGAAAGTTGTATGTAGGTTTTGCTAGGTCATGGCTGAGGTCAGGGAAGGGTCACTGGTTTCATTTCTGCATGCAGTTTATAAATTTAAAGAAATTGACATGTGTGTTGTGGTCATTTGATTTTGCTTGCAATAAAGCCAAACATATACCACGTGGATCTCCATATGCATAGAACCACCTGAGAAATGATATATGTAAAGCAGTTGTTATACTAAAGTGTCATTGTGATGCTAGAAAACATGGTCAACCCATGGGAGATTGTCCTTTAGAGTGGAAAATTTCCAGGATATTGTCTGTACCATGCCACAGATTAATGAGGTAGAGTGCCCATTTCCCTCACTGGACGCCGTTGTCTTCCACAGCAATCGCTGGTAGCCATTGACTGACTTGGTGTGTTAGAGTTTGTGTGTCCACACAACACAGTCACACACACATACAGAAAGCAGCACATTGAATTTCTGTTGGACATATTTTCATGTATATGTTCTCATTTGTTCAGTGCAGCTTCTTCATTTCTCTTATTATGTTCATTGTTATTTACATTGGTGTATAATAATAACATTCTGCTTGCTGTGTGGTAACATAATTGAGAGTGTGCAGAAGTAACCACTGACCACGTGGTTATATATAGTGTGCAGAATAGCCACTGACCATGTGGTTATATATAGTGTGCAGAAGTAGCCACTGACCATGTGGTTATATATAGTGTGCAGAAGTAGCCACTGACCATGTGGTTATATATAGTGTGGAGAAGTAGCCACTGACCACGTGGTTATATATAGTGTGGAGAAGTAGCCACTGACTAATGTTTTGGTTACATGTAGTTGCAAAAGTAGCCACTAATCATGTTTTTACATGTAGTGTTAAAAAGTAGCCAGTGACCAATGATTACAAGTAGTGTCCAGAAGTAGCTACTGACCATGTGGTTACATGTAGTGTTTGCATAAGTAGGACATACAATCTTGGTTTCTCAGTAGATATGCAAAGAGCCGACATGAATATTGCTGATTATCTCATGACATTAGTGCATGTTTGTGTTGATCATTCTCATGACGTGATGTTCTCAGCTTGTGCCATGTTTTATCCACGAATGATATCCTCTTCAGCTTTGATTTTATTTACCTTTGTACCATAACAATTTTATTACCAACCTCCTACCACCGTTTATACCTTATCCAAGCCAACAGTTATCATTGTATCTCCTTGTTATTGTTTTCAGTGCCCTTAGAAAGGTTTGGAATTTTTTGTTTTAAGATAAAGTAAATCTCAATGACCCTGAGAGCTATGCCGGCGATAGCGTAGCTACCAGCAGGGCCTCCCAAGCCAGACAGGTCAAAGGGTAGAGAACAGACAAAGAGAAACACCCTGGTCCTCCAGGTTGGGGGTTGAAGCGTGGGGTTAACATCCCCACCTTTGTAAAAACCTTTCTTTGTTACGAAACAGATACATGAGCCTCGATATCGGACTGACTTATCTGGACAGCGACCTTGGAACGTTAAAGGACTTTTGAGATTTGGAACATGGAATGTACGGACACTATATCGAGCTGGAGCAGCCGAAGAACTAACCCGGGAGCTGGTTGAATATCAAATGGATATAACAGCAATTCAAGAAATAAGGTGGCCAGGAGAGGGTACTTTAGAGCAAAATGGAATGATTATAATATATGGAGGAGACGCCCAAAATAAACATGAATTAGGAACAGGATTTGTCATCAAAAAAGAGTTATGGGGGAACGTTTTAAACTTTAAAGCTGACAGGATTAGTAAATTACGAATAAAAGGTAAATGGAAAAATATAACGATGATTAATGTACATGCACCTACTGAAGAGAAAGAAGATGATATTAAAGAAGACTTTTATAATGATCTGGAAGATGTCATAGAAGAAACCCCCAAACAGGACATCCTGATTGTGCTGGGAGACTTCAATGCAAAAATAGGTAGAGAGCAAACTCATAAAAAAGTGGCCGGTATGGAAAGCCTACATACAACTTCAAATGATAATGGATGGAGAGTCATCAACCTGGCAGAAGCCAAAGGACTGCAGATTAGCAGTACCAGACTACAAAGAAAGGATATACACAAACAAACTTGGAAATCATGTGACAAGAGAACCTATAATCAAATAGATCACATTTTAATTAACAACAGAAATGCATCAAACATACAGCAAGTTAGAAGTTATAGAGGAGCTGAGTGCCACAGTGACCGCTTCCTCGATGGAGCAAAATTTAAAATAAAACTTAAGAGAGCTTTCTATACTAAATTACAAAGATTACACCCAACATATAACAGAGAAAAACTACAAGAAATTACAGTCAAAGAGAAATTTACAGATGAAATACAATATAAACTTGAAACTCTGCAAAATCCTTTGGAGGAAAGCGTTGACCAAACTTGGTTGAACATCAAGAATACAATTCAATCTACCGCAGAATAATGTCTCGGTGTGTTAACCACGCATAGAAAGAACAGATGGTTCAATCAAAAATGTGAAGAAGCAGTCATTAGGAAAAAGAATGCCAGACATTTATGGTTAAATGACATCAACAACATCCAAAAGGAAGAGCATTATAGAAATGAATGTAAAGAGGCTACAAAAATAGTCCGACAGCAGAAGCGAGAATATATGAGTAATATAATCAAAGATATGGAAACTAATCACCAGAAAAATGAATCCAGAAATTTTTTTAAAGAACTGAAGTCAATGAAACGAGGGCACCAACAAAACACATATGGTTTAAAAGACAATAATGGGAATATGATAAATACCAATGAGGAAATGTGCAACACATGAATATTTTGTTGAAGTACTAAATTGTGAAGCTCCAAGTAGCATTTTCCTACAGGAAGAGGTTCTAACATCCGAACCACAAATTGAAGAACCTACATTTGAAGAAATCCTATATGTAATCACACGACTTAAAAACAATAAGGCAACTGGGACTGATGGAATTGCTGCTGAATTTATAAAGGCAGGTGGCCATGCATTACATCTAAAGCTATACGAACTAATAATAAAAATCTGGAGGACAGAAGAATTACCCCATGACTGGAAAGAGTCATTATTGATACCTATCTTTAAGAAAGGAGACAAGTTCCAATGTGGAAATTATAGAGGAATATCACTACTGTCCACAAGCTATAAGATACTATCCGCAGTATTACTAAATAGACTAAAACCATATTCAGAAGACATATTAGGTGACTACCAGGCGGGTTTTAGACAAAACAGATCAACAATAGATCAGATATTTATCTTACGACAAATAGCCGAGAAAAATTGGGAATATAAAAGAGATATCCATAACATTTTTGTGGATTTTAAACAGGCTTATGATAGTGTCCATAGGAATAGTCTATGGAATGCTATGCAGGAATTTGGAATACCAAGGAAGTTAATCAACATGACCAGACTATGCATGGAAGATACTTATAATATAGTAACATATAAAGGCAGGAAATCAGACCCCTTCCAAATAACATCTGGCTTGAAACAGGGTGATGCACTATCGCCGCTACTCTTCAATCTGGCTCTAGAGAAAGTTGTAAGGAAGGTAAAGGAGGAATGTGATATTGGAGGAACATCCAAGCTGCTTGGTTATGCAGATGATATAGATATTATAGGGACAAAGTGAACAAAAGACATTGGAAATATTGACTCACTTAAAGGAAAAAGCCCAACAGATGGGGCTGGTTATCAACCAAGATAAGACAGAATATATGGTAATTTCAAGAGACGGAATGGCTAAAAACTCTGGCCACATACAAATAGATAATATGACCATTAAAAGAACGGAAACATACAAATACCTGGGTACAATCTTCAACTGCTCCAACATCATAAGGGAAGAAATACAAACTAGAATCAACTCTGGAAATAAGATATACTATGCACTACAACATCTACTAAAATCAAAGGCGCTATCTCGTAACACCAAAATCACAATATACAAAACACTGATCAGACCAGTTGTGCTGTATGGCTCTGAAACCTGGAGTACAACGAAAGGAGACAAAGCCTTGTTACAAACCTTTGAGAACAAAATTTTAAGACGCATCTTTGGACCCATTAGGGATACACAAAGTGGAGAGTGGAAAAGAAGAAGTAACAAAGACATTTATGATCTGTTAAGTCCCCGCTAATCACTGGTATCATGAAGGCTAATAGACTACAATGGCTGGGGCATATAGAAAGAATGGAAGATAATAGGGAAACAAAACTCGCTTACACTCAGGAAATAAATGACCATAGACCCTGAGGTAGACCAAGAAGGCGGTGGAGAGATAATACATATACAGACCTATAAGCACTTGGAATCAATGACTGGCAAGAGAAGGTCCACCAGAGAGACGAATGGAGACGGATTTTATCTGCAGCAAAGAACCTCAATGGCTTGGAACGCTGAAGAAGAAGAAGAAGATAAAGTAAATCTATCAACACAGAAGCCCTTTTAACATTAGAGTTATCTTCTCCTGATGGGTTACCCTACCCCGTGTACACATTAATTGTCCAGTCTGCAGAATACTAGACCAAAATCGCATGTTTGATCAACTCAGCGATCTACAGATTGCCAGTCTCTCCCCCCCCCCCCCCCCCCCTAAATCTTTCCTCTATCCTGGAGTGAAAAAGCACTTTGCAGTCTTGTTTAGTTGTTTTTATTCTACCTGGAATGTAGATGCACTTAAGCATTATTTTATTTTAACATTAGTTCAACGTAGGTGTACACGCACAAACACATACATATATACACATACTATCATTATTTGACAAATCAAAGCCAATGGAAGGGCCCACCAAGGATCAAACCCAGGTACACCACAATAGTAAGACTATGATCTTATGCTCTACCAGGAAAACACCCGCTTGCAGAACTGATATTGTGAAATATGGTTGTCTTGAGAATGTATATTTACATTCAGTGCTTGGTGTGTGAGTGAGCGCACTTTATGGACATCCGGTCGCTGGTTTCTGTTGCTAGAGAGAAATCGTAGACGTGGGTTTCTTGTGAGGAGAAAGAGGACTGTGCCAGCTATTACCCTGTTAGCTTACAGAAACTGATGGATACAACTTGTGCAGATGTAGAGAGCAAACCTCCACACAACCCACAGAGTTCTGCACACCCCACAGACTTCCACACAACCCACATACTTCCACACAACTAGGTTTTAAATATTTGTCTGGAAGAAATTAGCAACACTAAACCTGGGGGAATCTTCTATGATAAAGCTGTGTCAATGTTGTGACACATTTGTGTGGTAGATGTCTCAGTATGGTGTCTGTGAAGAAAACAAGACAAGTTAATGGGGTTGTCCTTTGTTCTTGTGTGGGTCTGCTGGTGTCTGTCTCCTGAGATGAGTTTGTTCATAAGTTGCCGTACATATTTTTCAGTTCATAATACTAGCTCCTGTCAGATCATGTTGAAAAAGTAATTTATGAAAGAATGAATTTGTAAAAGCATACATATATTTAATCATAAACTGGTCACATACAAGTTATGATTACACTGTGTATGAATCCATAGATTAGGCACCGTTGGAAGTAGAAGAAAGAAGAAGAGACCAGAGGACCCACTAAACAACATTCAAATTGAAAGCTAAAGTTACCCAACCGGGATTCGAACGTCACCTCCAAATGAAGACAGCACCTCACTGCAGGAACAAGAGTTGCTCAAGCATCACAGATTATTTGTTACTGCAGCAAGCCACTGTCATCATTTGGAGGTGACAGGTTCCAATTCGGGTGGGGTAACTTTAGTTTTCTATTTTTTATATTGTATAATAAGTCCTCTAGTCACTCCTTTTTTTTTTCTTCTACTCCTATAAGTGCCAAACAACATGTGGATTTATTTATGAGTTGTTTTAGTGGCCTCAAAATGCTTCCCAGTTGATATTTTCATGGATCCATAGACCATGTTACAACAGCAAATGCAAATATTTCAGTGTCACTATTTTTGTAGAATCAGAACTGGATACCATCTGCTAGGAAGCCATCAAGTATTGATACTGTATCCCCCTGAAAATAAGACCTACTCCAATAATAAGCCCTAGCATGGTTTTTCAGGATGCTTTTAATATAAGACCTACTCCTAAAATAAGCCCTAGTTAAGATCGTCAGTTAGAATGAGAGACTTGTTGCCGAATGGCCAGTCGGAGTACAGACGCCACTGGTGTGCACTAGATAATGAATGGTTGTGGTTCGTAATTCAATATGTCACTTGTGCTAAAAAAAAGAAAACATGACTGTATTTGAATAAATGTAGAATTTTGTACATGAATAAATGTAGATTTTTGTTATCTGACAAAACAAAAATATAGGATATCCCCCGAAAATAAGCCTTAGTGCATTTTTTAAAGCTAAAATTAATATAAGACCCAGTCTTATTTTCGGGGAAACATGGTATCACCCAGTCTGTGATTACACTTTCTGCTAAAGGCTGAAAACTCGGAGTTGCCAGCTGTACTGCTGATCAATAATAACTAATGAGAAAAGTCTTGCCTTAAGTGTGACAAAACTCACAGATCTCAGCCAATGCATGGAAGATAGGAATACAACATTTATGCACAGTGGAAGAAAGAAGAATACAATTACAGATCTCCAGACAGAATAGAACATGCTATGCTTCAGCATCTAGCTCTCCAACAAACTCTTGTGATGAAATACTCAAACAAGACATACATTTTGACAAGTCATATAAGAAGTGTCATTATTTCTCTGTCACTTTGCACAAAAGGTCACTTCAGCAAAACTGTAGAGGAATACTGTTCCACTACAGTCATGGACAGTGAGAACATATCCACAAAATGAGTTTTCTGACCAGACCAGGCTTCCCCCGAATATTAGTTTGTATTTCGTTGAAATATTGTGTTGATGAAAGTAGTTACGCGGTGGTGTTGTTACCGTAACCTATACAGGACTACGTTTCAGTGAAAGTCTTAACATCTTCCATTTTATTGTTTATATTCGGTATCACTACTAGGGGTGGCCCTGGACAACTATTGTAAGGGGATCTAACAATGGTAATTTCCTTCCTGAGAACAGCGTAGTTTCCCTTCATTTGTGTTTTGATTTGATACTTTGGTTTAGACACAAATAAAGTGTTGGTTAGATAAGCAGACTCTTGTTTCCTTGTTTGTTTCCTCTGTACTTTTTTACCTCTTTCGTGTTACTTTTTTATTTTGATCTCTCTATTTCTTCTTTTCTTTCTGTCTCTCTGAACTTTTTTTGTTTATTATCTTACTGTCTCAGAAATATCCCTCTTCTTTCTAATTCTTTGATCAAGAATATGTTCTAGCCAGTCTTTGTGTACCCAAAATTGTACGATTATCTGTATGTAAATGTAGTTTTCTAATGATTACTGCTGCTGTGTTAAAGGAAGGTAACAAATTAACTACTCTCACGTTAGAGTGTCTTGTACATTTAGTTTAGTTTAGTCGACGAATCAATACCACGGCACACAGGTGTAACCCAAAAGTGCTCCGTTCTACGCCTAACTCAAGCCCGAGTCCGGAGAATCTCTGCTCAGTGCACGAACTCCATAGCACTGGCGAGGATTCTGAAATAATTTGGGTGGTATTTTTAACTCAAAATTTTGCCCAGGCAGCGCTGTTAGGCTACTCTTTTTCGACCTCCAACTGCCAAGGGAGTTTTTATATGCACAAAAAAACACATGGGCGTCCGATCTCACTACCCAGAGACCAGGGGAAATTTTCTTACCAGAAGTCCACGTGAAAAAATTCCGGCCTTCACCAGGGATTGAACCCGGGATCTCCAGCACTCAAGATGGACTTGACAGACGATATTGTTACATTGTGCTTCAAAAAAGGCACAGCTACAACCCATGGTGGTAAAACCAGGGATGGAGTTATACCGCTCCATAGCACAAAGCCTGGGCTGAATTGCATAAACCATAAGTTTTCCATGCAGCATGATCCCTCTCTCGGCCTACCTAGTTTACTCCAGAGGAAAGATAACACCAATAGATCTTGAACTAAATCAAGCTGCAATGATTACCAAAGCAATGACAATGATCTATCTAAAGAGGACAAAAGTCAATCAATAAAATGAGATACTGAGGACACAGCAATAACAAGGTGTAGACACTGAACTAACCAGGAATAAATTCACACAAGTCTTTTTATTTCTGTGCTCTGAATAACAAAATAACAATTAGTAAACAGACAGTGAAGCTGTTTATACTTCACCTCGACACTGCAACGTACAATAGAAATATGATGAGATGAGAAACAGACAGTGAAATTTTAATTAACGACTTAAATTGCTTCAGGAAGTGATGAAACAGTTGATGCCAAGCGTCTGGGTTATCCAGGTAGCAGGGATGACTGGCTCCCTCTAAGGGAGCGTAAGTGCTGTTGGGCAAGTTACTGAGATCTGCCGTACTCTGCTTACCGTTGACAGTGTCATTGGTGCCAACCAGTATGAGGGTTGCAATCTGTAAGATGGTTGACAAAGTTGATAATGTCTAGAAGATGATATCTTAAAGCATCATATAAAGACATCTGAGAACATTGGAGAAAAGTTAACAAAGACATGTAGAGACAGCTTACAGAATAGGAGACTAAAGATACTTAGAGACAGCTTATGGGATAAGAAAATAAAGACGCTTATAGAAAAGAAACCAAAGACACATTAATGACAGCTTATAGAATAAGAAACCAAAGAAATTAGAGACAGCTTACAGCATAAGATATCAAGGACACTTAAAGGGAGTATATAGTATAAACCTCAGTACCTGGTACACCCACTAACCCACATGGATGCTGGCTACCAGGCGGTCAGTTAACCAAGCTACCAGGTCCACTCGGCTACAGAATGCCAGGACATGGTCTGGGAGGTCAAGGCAATCAGCGAAATACTGACCACATCCTCCATCGAGTGCTGATTAATCTAAAAATATAGAGCTAATGCCATACACTCAATGTGCTCCATGGCATGAGAAGAGTTCCTTGACCTGAGCTGTTCACTTTGACACTATCTACTGGCACATTAGCGGATGTGTTAGCGTTGTTGATAGCGAAGTGCGCTGGTTAAGTCATGAGC
Organism: Cepaea nemoralis; assembly: GCA_014155875.1. Classification (NCBI taxonomy): domain Eukaryota; kingdom Metazoa; phylum Mollusca; class Gastropoda; order Stylommatophora; family Helicidae; genus Cepaea; species Cepaea nemoralis. The sequence goes on from JACEFZ010020948.1 coordinate 41,005, forward strand.
ATGGTCGGACTGTCATAATCCCCATTGATATGCCGCGACATCGTTACGCCCGCCAGGCGAACACCAGTTACCTACTCACAGGTTTCGCTGACGACAGAGAGAGCGACCGTCAGAGTCAAGCCAGTACAAGCGTGACGCATGCAATTCTCGCTGCGCTCGAATCCACAGGGCAAGCACTGTGAGCGGGAAACGGCAGACACGGCTAGGGAAATCAGACGAGACGGACGTGTATGAAAGCGGCTCTTGTGTTTCTGTGCCTGAATGTCGATTGCTCGTAGCTCTTGTGAGAAGATAAAAAGACTGCATAGCTGTGGGTTTGAGTCTGTGAGTGCATTGATGTATTATGTATAGGTTGTGATATCCACCTTGTGATGGCCACATGCCGAATTAGATTGTGTTGCATGTGAAGTGTAAATAAAACCATCAAACTTAGTGTTACAGTGTGTCCCGTCAAATCATTCTGTACTTGTGTATGTCTCACATATGTTAGGTCCAGCGAGCCAAATTCATTAGATTGTAAGACCCTGACAGGACGCAGATTCCATGTCCGGACTTTTTGTCTGCGAAAATGCTGGACAGACTGGCCACCTAATCCTCTGTGCATCCAGGCCTAGTTAGTCAATCAGTCAGTTAGTCGTGGTTCCAACTTATGGCAACGGGTTGTCCCCAAAATACTACGTTCCTGTGCCAGTGAATATCACACAAATGCTCCTCGCTGCCCCATGTGAAAAGTGGAACAGACAGAAGTCTCGAAACACCAAAGCCAGCAGGCACACTAGCAGCCACCCACTGATCCAAACCCACATTGTCTATTAGCAGTTTACCAACAGACATAATAGCATTTCCCTAACAACCCACTAGGTTACAAGCTCTGCCAGAAAACTCACTCAGGACCGGTAACAGCAGCAGGCTGGGGATGCAAACCTATCAGCTAATGGGATTCCCAAATGGCATCCTCCTGCTGCATATTTAGTCAGATGCATGGCTGCTAATATAAATTGTCGTGAACTACACTGGCTTAATTCCCATGCACAAATTGATCACGCCACTTGCTGTTGTCAACAACATCAGCAATGTAAACATCTTGCAAATTTCTCAGTTTATATCACAACTGATCTAGTTAAGCTACACAACTTTTGTGTATTCTGAACACAGCCGTTGCGTCAACAACAGTTCTCTCAATTATGTTACCACACAGCAAGCAGAATGTTATTATTATACACCAATGTAAATAACAATGAACATAATAAGAGAAATGAAGATGCTGCACTGAACAAATGAGAACATATACATGAAAATATGTCCAAGCAGAAATTCAATAGTGCTGCTTTCTGTATGTGTGTGTGTGACTGTGTTGTGTGGACACACAAACTCTGAACACACCAAGTCAGTCAATGGCTACCAGCGATTGCTGTGGAAGACAACGGCGTCCAGTGAGGGAAATGGGCACTCTACCTCATTAATCTGTGGCATGGTACAGACAATATCCTGGAAATTTTCCACTCTAAAGGACAATCTCCCATGGGTTGACCATGTTTTCTAGCATCACAATGACACTTTAGTATAACAACTGCTTTACATATATCATTTCTCAGGTGGTTCAATGCATATGGAGATCCACGTGGTATATGTTTGGCTTTATTGCAAGCAAAATCAAATGACCACAACACACATGTCAATTTCTTTAAATTTATAAACCACATGCAGAAATGAAGCCAGTGACCCTTCCCTGACCTCAGCCTTGACCTAGCAAAACCTACATACAACTTTCAGCTAACAAATAATTTTGATGGCATCTCTCCGTAAAATACAAATGTGCACTCTAAAACAACAATTAACAATATATACGCACAGCAGAATAACATCATCTCTGGCCCACGCTAGAGCTGTATACATCCATCATGCATGTTTCTGATTACTTGTTTGTTTGTTCAGCATCATATGCATTGTATATTGAATTCAGAAATCAGACCCTGCCTGTTGAATAACAGTAGGCAAACGACAGCCGCAACAAAAACAATTGTGCCATAGTCATATCATATCATCATATCATTGGCACCTTGCCGTCTTGACAGACGATAGTTTGTGCTCTAAAAAGGCATAATAACTTTTAACTATGGCGGTAGCGAGTGTGACTGATAAGGCCAATTTGCGCTGTAAATGTCCGTTCACAGTGGGTGCATGTGAACACGTGGTCATTTCCACCATCATGCACCATCTTACGTCTCAAACGCTTGGTGTGTGACTTTTCTGCAATAATTTTCTCCTTTGACTTTATTCCATTTCTGATATTTGCCCTCCATGCAACACGTTCAGCGGCGACTTGCTCCCAATGTGCATTATCAATGCCTGTATCAATCATGTCCCGCTTACACACATCTTTGTATCGTAGTAGAGGCCGACCCTGAGATCTCTTACCCATCTGTAATTCACCAAAAAAGATATCCTTTGGTATTCTACCATCATCCATCCTCCTAAGATGTCCTATCCATCTAAGTCTACGAAGACTGAGCATGGAATAAACTGTTACACAACCTGATCTTTCCAATACTTCAGTATTTGTGATTTTGTCTTGCCACTTAATACCAAGAATTCTTCGCAGACACCGCATATGAAAGCTGTTTAAATTGTTCTCTTGGTGTGAGTAAGTTGTCCAGGTTTCACTGCCATAGAGAAGAGTACTAAGGACACAGGCTTGATAGACAAGGACTTTTGTTTTGGCAGTAAGCTTCCTGTTCTCCCAGACTCTTTTTCTTAACCTGTTCATTGTTGTTGCTGCCTTACCAATCCGGATGTTGATTTCCTGATCTAGGGATAATTTGCTATTTACCACTGATCCTAGATATGTAAAATGGTCTACTATCTCTAGTTCGGCGTCGTCAATAAAGATTGATGGTACCCCATGTGCACCTTGTGACATAATCTGTGTCTTCTTTTTGCTAATTGTTAAACCAAATTCAGAACAAGCATTGGAGAATGCAGATAGTAGACATTAGCAATTCTTCCTCAGAGTGGGTCGTAATTGCAGCATCATCTGCAAAAAGCAACTCTCTGATTAGTACCCTCCTAATTTTGGTCTTAGCCTTCAATCTCTGAGCATTGTAGAGGCCGCCATCTTAGCGTGAGTGAATGTATATACCACCATCCTGATCACGAAATGCATATTTCAGTAGAAGTGAAAAGTATATTCCAAAGAGGGTGGGAGCTAGTACACAACCTTGCTTAACTCCACTCTTGATTTCAAATTCTTCAGAAGTTGCACCATCAAACTTGATTATACCCTTCATGCCTGTGTGGAACGATTCCACAATGGACAGAAGAGTTGGTGGGCAGCCAATCTTCTTTAGTGCCTTGAACAGACCCTCACGACTGACCAAATCAAATGCCTTTGTGAGGTCGATGAAGGCAATAAACAGTGGTTGATTCTGTTCACGGCATTTTTCTTGCATTTGTCACAATGAGAATATCATATCAGTGGTAGACCGGTTCTGTCAAAAGCCACACTGTGATTCGGGGTAGACTTGATCTCCTATGACTTGAAGTCTGCGCAGAACAATTCTGGCAAATACTTTTCCAACAATACACAGAAGTGAGATACCCCTATAGTTGTTACAGTCGCTCCGATCATCCTTGTTCTTGTACAGCGTTATGATGTTTGAATCTTTGAAATCCTGTGGGACTTGTCCTTCACGCCAGCATAGCTCTATTAGCTGGTGGATCTGTAGAGTGAGTGTGTCTTGCCCACTCCTGATAACCTCTATTGGAATCCCATCCTTACCTGGAGCCTTGCCGGATGCAAGTTCATTGATAGCACACTTAACTTCTGTTATGGTGGGAAGTGTGTCCAGGTGGTCAAGAGTTGGTAGAGCCTCTATGGCGTTAAGGGCATCATTCGCTAGTTTGGTCTCACTTGAGTAAAGCTCCAAATAGTGCTCTACCCATCTGTCCATCTGCTGTTTCTTATCAGTGATGACTTCTCCAGTCAAGGTTTTCAGCGGTGCACTTCTTTTGATCACTGGAATTAGGCTTTCTTTATTCCTTCATACATGCTTCTTATGTCTCCCTTATCACTTGCGATTTGAATGGACTCACATAACTTGATCCAATAATCATTTGCACACTGCCTGGCAGCCTTTTGCACATCCTTCCTAGCTTGCCTTAGCTCACTCAGAGTGTTACGCGTTGGTCTTTCCTTGTTTCTTAAGAGAGCTTTCTTCTTCTTATCAATCAAGGGCTGCAGAGTCTCGCTGTTGGCCGCAAACCAGTCCTGCCTCTTATGATCCACAGTGCCGTAAACCCCTACGGCAGTTTTATAAAGAGTTTCCTTAATTTGACCCCACTTTTCATTTACTGTACAATTTTCTGGTGTATCAGTGAAAGCGTCTTCAAGTTGCTGTTGAAACTGAAAGCACTTTTCAGGATCATGAGTGTTAATAATATTAATCCTGGGGCTAGATTTGTGTTTAGCTGTGTAGATTCTCTTTGGTCTCAGTCTAACTCTTGCAACAACCAAAGAATGATCTGTATCACAGTCAGCACTGTGGTAACTACGAGTCAATGATATATGGTTCAGATGTTGTCTCCGTGTGATGATGAAGTCCAGCTGGTGCCAATGGCCGGATCTTGGATGTTTCCATGTGACCTTATGCATCTCTTTTGTTTTAAAAAAGGAGTTTGTAATACATAGGTCATTACTGGTGCAATGCTCTAGCAGCCGTTGCCCATTTTCATTCATGCGACCGATGTTGTATTTTCCAAGGCACACTGGCCATGAACTCGAGTCCTTGCCCACACGAGCATTGAAATCACCGAGCATATAAATGTAGTCAGATTTTGGAACTGCCTTGATCACGGAGTCTAACTCCTCATAGAACAAATCCTTCACATCATCAGAGGAATCGAGTGTCGGTGCATATGCAGTAATAATGGTGGCAAACCCACAAGAGGTTGCCAAGCGCAGGGATAATAGTCTTTCATTTCCTCCTGCTGGAATTTCAATCATTCCTAGTAGCGAATTCTTCACTGCAAAGCCCACACCGTGTTGCCTTTTTTCTGCCTGCCCTCTACCCTTCCAGAAAAAGGTGTAGTTGTTTTCCCTGAGTGACCCTTCCTCAGCGAGGCGAGTCTCCTGCAGGCCAGCAATATCAATGTTAAGACGATTGAGTTCGGCATCAATCACAGCCGTTTTTCTCACATCGTCAATATTGGTCAAGTCAGTGGAAAATCCTGGACACATGGTTCTCACGTTCCAGGTTGCAAGCCGTAGCTTGAGGTTTCTATTTTTATTTTTGTTTGTACCTGGTGCATTGGTTTTACAGCCTGCGATTCAGATTTTGTCCTAGCCCCAAGCACCCATTGAAGCAGGCAGGCTGTGGCGGATCAGCACCCAATTGGCCGGGGGCTGCCCAGCTTGAGGCGGGCGGTAGCTGATCAGTGACACCTATAGGTGTCTCCCACCGTCAGAGGCAACGCGTGGCGCCCCATGTCTACGCCAACTGACAAGGACTTATAACCCGTAACAGTTGCCTCTCGCTTTGATTCCGAGACCAGTTAAGACCAGGGATGGAGTTATTGCCTCTCCATAGCACAAAGCCTGGGCTAAAATATAGAGATCATGTGTTGCCCATGCAGCAAGATCCCTCTCTCGGCCTGCCTAGTTCACTCCAGAGGAAAGGTAACACCCCTACATCTGGAACAAGACAAGCTGCAGAAGCTGCCGGATCAGCAAAGCAATGCTCTAACTGTCCGCCTGTCGGAGCCTCGATCCTAGACCAGTCGCCAACCAAGGATTAGGCCTGGTCTGCCCTGCCATGACAATTTTGTCTTTAGCTTGCATTTCCTCGCACCAGGGTAAGGCTTGTACCCTCCCAATTGTGCTCTTCCGCCCGAAGCCGTTGGCACAATGTGGGGTGTCGGGTTTGGTAAGCGCCGCCCAACGTTCGGCGCTAACAGAAACCAGGTAGTACCGTCTACTGTTATACGGTAGCTCAGTCATATCTGACTAAGACCTGACCATACATTCATATGTGCCATATTACATAACAATAAGCAAATGAGAGCCATAACAAAAACTCTTGTCATATTACATAGCAATTATTTGATATCTAAATGTACATTCTGTTATGTAAATGGATCTTTCAGACACTGAATGATACAAGTTTTAGATCACAGGTTCACCTGCTGAAGTACCTGGACTTGACCACAGGTCTCCCTTTTCGTTACCTGGTAGACAAGATCACAGATTTACCTGTTGGCACCTGGACTAAGTCACGGGCTGTCGATCTGGTGTCTGTGACTGACCAAACACTGCCACGTGACTCTGATATCAACTGTACAGACACTGAATGTCAACAGATTATTCTCACTGCTCATCGAACCATTCAGCCCATTAGTACTCATGCACCCCTCCTCACTGTCTCCCTCCTTGGGTAGCCACTGATGACACCATAGCTCACACACCCCTCCTCACCGTCTCCCTCCTTGTGCAGCCACTGATGACATCAGTTCTCTGTTGCCTGACTATTCTTCTTTGGCCGTCCACATGGTGTCCTTGTCTGGCTTCACCCATTTTGACAAGACGATCTTAGTCTGGTAAAGGTTGGAGATTCACAGCCATCTCTTGGTTCGTTTCCTTAGCCCACCTCTTAGAAGGCATTCTCTACATCATCCTGATCCATTGGTCGTCCAGTTTCTGCAGTGGCAAGATTTGCAAACCTGTCATTTCTTTGTATACCTGTGTGGCCTGGCACAAACATGAAGCTGATGTTTGTCAAACTAAATCTTCTCAGAGACCCCACCAACCGTCTTCAAGCACGGCCCATCTCGATCTTCCTGAGCATACTCACTGAGAAAGCATGCCTGGATGAAAGTATGTGTCTCCAGCCAGGCTATTGCTTTTAAGTTACTGCCATGACCTCTGTAGTCAGGCTACTTATTACATTTTAAATCAGTTTTGAAAATCGTTATTAATGTAATTAATTTACAATTGTAACTGTTCTTTATAACCAGTACTTAAGTTCAGATGCCAGTTTATCAATGTCTGGGCACAAGTCTGTCGTGCCCAAAGTCATAAGCGCAGATAGGTTACTGTCGGTGAGTCTGGAACGTTGCTTGATTTTTATAACGGTCATTGCGGAAAGTGATTGTTCGCATCTATAAGTCGAACCAAAACGACAAATATATCTCCTGGCGAATGAACGCAAGTGTTCAAATTGTTCGACAGGCAATAGACACCAGAATGAAATTATATGATCAGCTGAAGGTGAAGCAGGTAGCTCCAGAAATGTACATCTCAGTGCAGAATTGCATTTCAAATCAATTACTTTGTGCTAAAGGTTTTGCGCACTCTGAATGGTCGGCAAGGCTGGGATATGGGAACTTCATAATGTTTCATTGTGAACTGAACAGGCGCAAATTATTGCACGCTGACGGGGCTCTCCGAGTGCATTTTTGAAATTATTACAATATATTATATTAAATAATGAGGCCTCGCGTGCCATTTTCTGACAGCTGGAGGGCCACAAGTGGCCCGCGGTTTTGGAACCTCTGTCCTACCTAATTATTTCTACTGAAGTCAACACCTGAATTGATTGTCCACCTGGTTATTTCTACTGAAGTCAACACCTGAAATGATTGTCCACCAGGTTATTTCTACTGAAGTCAAAGCTGAAATGATTGTCCATGTGAGAAAGAAGCTATGTTATGATTGCCCATGTGAGAGAGAAGCTTTGCTATGATTATGGACAATTATAACAAAGCTTCTCTCACATAGACAATCATAACATAGCTTCTCTCTCACATAGACAATCATAACATAGCTTCTCTCTCTCATAATCAACCATAACATAGCTTCTCTCTCTCATAATCAATCATAACATAGCTTCTCTCTCACATAGATAATCATAACATAGCTTCTCTCTCATATAGACAATCATAACATAGCTTCTCTCTCACATAGACAATCATAACATAGCTTCTCTCTCACATAGACAATCATAACATAGCTTCTCTCTGTCATGAACAATCATAACATAGCTTCTCTCTGTCATGAACAATCATAACATAGCTTCTCTCTCTCATAATCAATCATAACATAGCTTCTCTCTCTCATGAACAATCATAACATAGATTCTCTCTCTCATGAACAACCATAACATAGCTTCTCTCTGTCATGAACAATCATAACATAGCTTCTCTCTCTCATGAACAATCATAACATAGCTTCTCTCTCTCATGAACAATCATAACATAGCTTCTCTCTCACATAGATGATCATAACATAGCTTCTCTCTCTCATAATCAATCATAACATAGCTTCTCTCTCTCATAATCAATCATAACATAGCTTCTCTCTCATAATCAATCATAACATAGCTTCTCTCTCACATAGACAATCATAACATAGCTTCTCTCTCACATAGACAATCATAACATAGCTTCTCTCTCACATAGACAATCATAACATAGCTTCTCTCTCACATAGACAATCATAACGTAGCTTCTCTCTCACATAGACAATCATAACAGCTTCTCTCTCACATAGACAATCATAACATAGCTTCTCTCTCACATAGACAATCATAACATAGCTTCTCTCTCACATAGACAATCATAACATAGCTTCTCTCTGTCATGAACAATCATAACATAGCTCATAGCTTCTCTCTCACATAATCACTCATAACATAGCTTCTCTCTGTCATGAACAATCATAACATAGCTTCTCTCTCTCATGAACAATCATAACATGGCTTCTCTCTCTCATGAACAATCATAGCATAGCTTCTCTCTCACATAGATGATCATAACATAGCTTCTCTCTCTCATGAACAATCATAACATAGCTTCTCTCTCACATAGATGATGATAACATAGCTTCTTTCTCATGGACAGTCAAACCATAGCGTCTCTCTCACATGGACAATCAAAACATAGCTTCTCTTTCACATAGATGATCATAACATAGCTGCTCTCTCATGGACAATCATAACATAGCTTCTCTCTCACATGGACAATCATAACATAGCTTCTCTCTCACATGGACAATCATAACATAGCTTCTCTCTCACATGGACAATCATAACATAGCTTCTCTCTAATGGACAATCAATCCATAGCTTCTCTCTCACATGGACAATCATAACATAGCTTCTCTTTAACTCTTTAAAGACGGCGAGGCCGATATACTGGCCGTGACGTCACCACACGGTCACAGTGAAAAACCCGGTTCGGCCGATCCCGTTGTAAGAACTGCTTTGATTGGTTTGCTTTTAATAGTACAGATCAATCAAATGCTTCCTTGCTATCGTGAGCCATTTTAGCCGCCACATTTCCGTTTCTAGCGTGATTCAGACAAGTGGACATGATTTTGTGCAGTTTTTCCCGAAGTAACCCATTTTTTCGTGGATTTTTGAGTTCTAAAATGGCCAGCTTTGAACCTGAAGACGTACTAGCATTGACTAGCTCTGATAGTAGTGATTTTGTCAGTTCAGGACTGTCAGAAAATGACTTTAGTGATACAGAAAGTGCCCATGAGGATTTCAACCTCGTGTCCCCGTAGTTTTGTGTGTTGGGAATAAGAATATCGTTTTATCTATACCCTTTCATGGCAATGGCCAGACCAAAAAACATGTCACCAGTTGATAGCCAACCTATTACAAATGTCAATAGGGACTTCATATGTGTTGTTTATTTAACCATAAGTGTTTAAAATTATTCTAAAGTGGTGTAGGTATTCAATGAGGAAATTTTAGGTGAGTACCATTTTTTAAAAATATTTAGTACCAATTCATACATAGTGGTGTGAAATATTTTATTTTTCACAAAATACAAATGAGGTTATCAAATTTGCGTAAACATGAACAAAACAACTTCAATCATACACAGAAATAAACTTTACTATATCCTCTTTAAGAATATATATACTTGTATATATCTATATAGGGTTCTAATATTATTTTTTTTTTGAATTTATAAAATTGTCACTTCAGTCATTTCTGTACTCCAAATAAAATGGCTCAGTCTTCTTCAGAGGGAAACCTAAATTTGGCCCAATGTTGTTCCGTCCTAACAGGGTTAATGGACAATCAAACCATAGCTTCTCTCTCACATTGGCAATCAAAACATATCTTCTCTCTCACATAGTCAGTCATAACATAGTTTCTCTCTCACATAGACAATCATAATACATCTTCTCTCTCACATGGACAATCATAACATAGCTTCTCTCTCACATGGACAATCATAACATAGCTTCTCTTTAATGGACAATCAAACCATAGCTTCTCTCTCACATGGACAATCAAAACATAGCTGCTCTCTCACATAGTCAGTCATAACATAATTTCTCTCTCATGGATAATCATAACATAGCTTCTCTCTCACATGGACAATCATAACATAGCTTCTCTCTCATGGACAATCAAAACATAGCTTTTCTCTCAAATGGACAATCATAGCTTCTCTCATATAGAAAAGCATAACAAAGCTTTTTTTTTACACAGACAATCATAACATAGCTTCTGTCTTTCTCACACAGACAATCATAACATAGTTTCTCTCTTTCTCACACAGACAATCATAACATAGCTTGTCTCTTTCTCACACAGACAATAATAACATAGCTTCTCTCTTTCTCACACAGACAATCATAACAGCTTCTCTCTTTCTCACGCAGACAATCATAACAAAGCTTCTCTCTTTCTCACACAGACAATCAAAACATAGCTTCTCTTTCTCACACAGACAATCATAACATAGCTTCTCTCTTTCTCACACAGACAATCATAACATAGCTTCTATCTCACACAGACAATCATAAGATAACTTCTCTCTCACATAGACAATCATAATGTAGCTTCTCTCTCACATGGACAATCATAACATAGCGTCTCTCTCACATAGATGATCATAGCATAGCTTCTCTCTCATGGACAATCAAAACATAGCTTTCCTCTCACATGGACAATCATAACATAACTTCTCTCTAACATAGACAATCATAGCATAGCTTCTTTTGCTCATGGACAATCATACAAAGCTTCTCTCTCTCTCTCATGAACAATCATACCATAGCTTATCTCACACATAACAAAGCTTCTCTCTCATGAACAAATCTTCTCTCTCTAAAGAACAATCATAATATAGCTTCTCTCTCATGGACAGTCATAACGTAGCTTCTGTCTCTCATTGACAGTCATGTCTAAGTTAACTGCATATGCCTCTGCTCATCATATCTAAACTGTCTTTAAATAACTTGTTGATTCTGTGAGAACTTATTGATTGTGTAAACACCATTTATTGATCAAATTTGTTGACTGTGTGAACACTTATTTGATTGCCTAAGCACTCATTATTGATCATGTAAATACAATGATTGTGTGAAGACTTACAGATTGTTTGTGCACTGCTTATTGTTTGTGCGAACACCAATAGATATTGTGAACACTGACCTCCACATAATTACTCGGGAAGATTCCTACTTGTCCATGGTGCTCGCCTTCGAACCAGTGCCTGTCTATCTGGTGGAGCAGGTAGAGTATGTCTCCTTTCCTGAATGATAGCTCCCTGGAAAAATTACAATCAATGTGTTTAACTAGGATATTACAGATGCAGGCATCAATGAACCTACAACAATAAATGTGTTTAACTATGATATCATAGACCCAGGAATTAATGAGCCTACAGCAATCAATATGTTAACTATGATATTACAGACACAGGCATCACTGAACCTACAACAATAAATGTGTTTAATTATGATATCATAGACCCAGGAATTAATGAACCTACAGCAATCAATATGTTTAACTAGGATATTACAGACACAGGCATCAATGAACCTACAACAATAAATGTTATTTAACTATGATATCATAGACCCAGGAATCAATGAACCTACAGCAATCAGTATGTTAACTATGATATTACAGACACCGGCATCAATGAACCTACAACAATCAATATATTTAACAACATTACAGACACAGGCATCAATGAACCTACAGCAATCAATATGTTTAACTATGATATTACAGACACGGGCACCACTTAACCTAAAACAATAAATGTGTTTAACTATGATATCGTAGACCCAGGAATCAATGAACCTACAGCAATCAATATGTTTAACTAGGATATTACAGACACAGGCATCACTGAACCTACAGCCCCCTCTGCCGTGCGTCCACCTTGACGAGGTAGAGGGGCTTGCGAGTTCCAATGACCCCAAGAGCTATGCCGACGGTAGCACAGCTACTGGTAGGGTCACCCATGTCGGACAGGTCAAGGGAGAGGGACCAGACGAAGTGACGCACAAACCTGCTGCCTTGTAGGTAGACTGGGGACAGTCAAAGGCTAGGGAAAGCATCCCGAACAAATGCTTGTCGAAATCGGATGTACTGAGCCACAGGCTTGACAAAGAAGTGCAACGTAACTTTATCATTTCATGATGCCACAGATGAAAATTAATCGTTATGGTGCTAATCCCGTGAAGTCCCATCAGGCGGTGATAGTGCCGGGCCCCCTGCCTCGAGGGGGTCCACCCATGACTACTGGTGGTCACCTTCCCCTGTGCTGTGGAGTCAAGGCACAGAGGAGTAAGTTAAGAGCTATTGACCAAACACCCCGGACACTCAACATACTACAATGGAATGCAGAAGGAGTTTATAACAAGAAAGCCTCCCTAACACAGCGTCTTCAAAAAGATAGAATAGATGTGGCATGCATTCAAGAGACACACCTCAACGCCAATCGCACATTTTCAGTCGAGGGATATCAGGCCACACGTTTCGACCGCAAAGGACACAAAGGAGGAGTTGTAATACTTACACGAAATACAATACCTTGCAGCGAAGTATCTGTGATCTCTGACAACCAAACGGAAATTATAGGTGTTGATATAATGATAAAGGACGTGAAAATGAGAATTTACAATCTGTATAGCCCGGCAGATAAGGATCTTACACTCTCAAACATGGAAATAACTGACACAAATTGCATTGTTGTCGGAGACTTTAATAGCCGTTCAGAAAGATGGGGATACCCAGATACTGACAAAAGAGGAGATGAAGTGGAGGACTGGGAAATAGACTCAAATCTCCATCTACTCAACAAAGCGGATGACACACCGAGCTTCTACTCCAGAAGATGGATTACCACTTCTACTCCAGACTTAGCTTTCTGCACAGGAGACATCCTTCACAAAATCGATCGCCATGTGCTTGACCAATTAGCAGGTAGTGACCACAGACCAATCAGGATTGTAATAAATATGGAGTATGTTCCACAGGAGCAAAAGCCTTTGCCCCGTTGGAATTACAAACGAGCAGATTGGGACAGATTTGCCATACTAACAGACAAATATTGTGAAAACATAAATACACGATATGGCAACATAAAGCAAATGGTGGAAAGTCTAAACAGAGCAATAATACAGGCGGCCACTGAGTCTATTCCAAGAGGAGCGAGGAAAAATTACAAACCATACTGGACTGAAGAACTACAAATTTTGGAGGACAAAGTTGAAGATGCTAGGAAGACCGCAGAGAGAGAACAAACAACTGAAGCGAACATCTCTCTCAAAGCCATCTCAGCAAAATATAAAAGAACAGTAAATCAAACAGCAAGAGATTGTTGGAGGAAAAAAACAGAAAACCTGAATTTTGACAGGGATGGAAACAAACTATGGAAACTAGTGAAAGCCATGAACAATGAAGGACCTAGAAACAAACAAATAACAATTAAACAAGGAAATGCCTTGCTTACAGGAAAAAAGGCTGCAAATGCACTAATGGAACACTATGCCAGTGCAAACCACATTGATATTACAGCCGAACAGAAGAAAGCAATCAAAGATAAACAGATACATCATAGATATACAGAGACAGCAGCAGAATATATGATGGCAAATCTAACAATGGAAGAAATGGAACAGGCAATGAATACCCTAAAAAAGAAGACATCACCAGGAAAGGATGGAATCACAAATGAAATGCTAATAGGACTAGGCACTAAGGCAAAAAAGAAACTACTAGCAGTCCTAAATTACAGCTGGAAGAGGGGAATAGTCCCACAGGCATGGAAGGAAGCTATACTAATACCAGTCCCAAAGAAAGGAAAAGACCTGGAAGAACCAAATGGCTATCGACCTATCAGTCTTCTTAGCTGTGTAGGAAAATTAATGGAACGCATTATCAATGGCAGGCTAACATGGCATCTGGAAGAAAACCAACTCTTAACACCACACCAAGCAGGATTCAGAAAGTACAGATCCACTGAAGATCAAATAATCTATATAGCTCAGGAAATAGAGGATGCCTTCCAAGAGAAAAAGCACACACTAGCGGTCTGGATAGATTTAGAAAAAGCATTTGATAAAGTATGGAAGGAAGGACTGAAAGTAAAACTGCAAAAAATGCATGTTTGTGGGAAAATGTACAAATGGATCAGCCACTACCTTGAGAACAGAACTGCCAGGACAAAAGTACAAGGACAAAAAAGCAAAATGATGCTATTGGAGCAAGGTGTCCCCCAAGGAGGAGTTCTTTAACCAACATTATTCCTAGCATATATAAACGACATCACGGAAAATTTTCCAGCCAGAGTACACACATCATCCTTTGCAGATGACCTAGCCATATGGACATCTGAAGAATATATTAGTACAGCTAACAGCAGAATACAGCAAGCCCTATTAGCGCTAGAGGACTGGTCAAAATCATGGCTAGTGAAGATAAGTGAGGAGAAAACAACATGCACAGTGTTCTCCCTCTCAACTAAAACTCAGCAACCTAAGCTGGTATTGAATGGAAAAATATTGCGCCATGAAGAAAATCCAAACTATCTAGGAGTCACCTTTGATCGTCGCCTGACATGGAAGACACAGGTTGAGAAAAATCGAACAAGAGCAAGGCAAAGAATGGCAATCATGAAAAAGCTTGCTGGTACAACGTGGGGAGCAAGAAGTTATATACTGGACGGGTGAGGCCAGTACTGGAATATGGCATTGCAGCTTGGGCAACAGCAGCTAAGTCAAACTTTAACAAAATAAGTAGAGTCCAAAATCAAGGAATGCGAATCATAACTGGAAGCCTGAAGACAACGCCTATTAATGAATTAGAAAAGATCACTTGTTTACAACCAATGCAGGATAGAAGAGATAGCAGAGCCCAGCAACAAGCTGAAAAATTTAGAAGATTGACAGACCACCCTATGTATAAAAGGTTTAGTGGTTTTGGAAAGGGAAGACTGAAGCGTAGCAACTTTGTAGAAACTGCAAAAACGAAAGATTAGGGCAGATCCCATGCTTAACATATCAACAGTCAAACCCATTTACAATGCAGACAAGTTCCCAGCTTGGAGACAGCAGCAACTGCCTGAGATGATAGAAAAC